>JAABLK010000660.1:0-19986 GCA_012295415.1 Phytophthora chlamydospora | reverse complement strand
TTTGGTGGCAGTCCTTCGCTTGGAGGAGAGGTGGTTGGAATTGCGCTGCAATTGGGAAAGTGAGTGGTTCTGGTTTGGCCTGAGTTGGCTTTCGTAGCGAAGACTTCGGCGGGAAATGCAACGATCGCCTCCTAGAAGATGGAGTCGTCAACGTCGACACCGGACAGGATTGGAAACCCCTGGTGCTTCAATTCTTGCAGTTAAAGTCTTGGTTCAGATCAGTGACTCCATTGTTGAAGATGCTGTAGACGAAACCACTGGGTTCGGACAGCAAAAATGACATCGCAGCCTGGGACGGTGCAACGCGGAGTGCTCCTGACCCAGCAACGGACTCGCCGGTGAAAAATCCACCTCTTGCCATTATGATTCAAGGCGATTGATCGCGTGTGCTCCCTTGCTGTTGGTAAACCTTTCGACTTTCGATTCGCTCTGCTAAGGAGCCCCCCCCCCCCCCCATCCACTGGGAATTTCTCAGCCGACCGCAGTGCAGCTTTAGTTGCCGCGATCTGGATACGAGTGTCCATGCAACTGCAGCACTAATTCCAGCTTCCAAACCATAGGAACGCCTTTGTATGCTTGACTCTAACGGGGGTTCAAACTTTGAGCCCCACCAAAGCTGAAGGTGCTCGGCGTCCATGGATGAAAACCAACGGCGTGTGCACCTAGATACCTTAGTCAGCAAGCAATTGGGGGCTAACGGCGCGATAACCATCTGAGCTCCCCAAACGATAGCGTTTCGTGAGAAACGCTGTTTGGTTGATCCTAGGTTTTGCATCTCTCAAGCCAACATGTAACAGCCCAGTCCCTCAGCAATTACTTCAAGATATTTCGCTCTAGCAGCAGTCTTAGCAGCGAGACAGCATTTTCATCCCGACTCTCAACTCCTCCCACTTTCCAAATTGCAGCGCAATTCCAACCACCTCTCCTCCAAGCGAAGGACTGCCACCAAACCGCCAACCCCGCCAACCCACCATGAACATCAAGGGCCTCTTCGCGATGGCACTCGCAGCACTCCTCGGAACCGCCTACGGCGACGCAGCCGTGCAGGAAGCGGACGTCGTGACGCGCGAGCTGCAGGTCATCAACTTCGGCACCAAGCTGGCGCTCGCGATCAATACGAAGCGAGCTGAGAAAGGACTCAAGGCCGTCTGCATTAACAAGAAGCTCATGAAGGCCGCGCAGGTCCTGGCCGACGACATGGCCAACATGGGATTCGTGAACACCAAGGGCTCGGACGGGTCCACGCCCACGATGCGCTACGACGCGCAGCACCTCAAAACGACCAAGTCGGCCGAGATGGTGGCGGCGGGCCAAAGCTCCGTGGACGCCGTCGTGGCCACGTGGGTCAAGTCCGCAGGCGCGTACCTGTACAGCGACCTCAAATTCATCGGCCCCGGCTACCGCTACGACAGCACCAAGCTGTACAAGCACTACTGGGTGCTGGATATGGCCAACGCGGACGGCGAGGTATGCATGTAGAGCAGAACGCCCAATCGAGCGCAAGCAATCGATACTACAAAGGATCCCCCATCAGAAGATACGAACACCATAACACGAATCGAGTTGAGCTAGTCATTCCGCGCAAACGTTTGTATTGTTGACAAGCCTTTAACGACCGCTGGCTAGTGCTGCAGCGCTAGAGGCTACTGCTAGGCTACCGCTAGAGCCTTGCATCCGAGAGACTGATGCTGAGTGTAGTACACTGTGTACTGACTTGCCCTCTCACTGTTCGAACGGGTACCGACCATACCCCTTCGCTGTCAAAAGTTCAGCGATGGACGCAGTCGATGTGGACACAATGCATTGCACCGAGCTCGATGCGAGTGGGGCTGCATTAGAGTGTGCATGTAGATCGTCTGGCGGAGCGTTGTGATATCAATTTTCCACTTAATTAGGGTGCCTTGGCCCCAAGCACGGTGTGCTGGATGCTCATAGCTCTCGATCAAGGATTTCTGTTGACCAGCTCCAATAGTTGTTGTTGACCAGCTTCAACCGCTTTTTTCGGCTACTTTCACTCAGGGGAACGTTATAGATACCATATCCTCCAGCTGTAGGCTTCAGTGTGAGCATTGCTTGAGGCCCCTGACACAAGAGACTCAACGCAGATGTTGGCTGCTGAAGTTACTCTAGCCCCGTGCTTTGCAATTGGCTCGCCGGGTTCTACTTTGATTGGCACCTGAGTCGCTTGACCGTCAAGTTGACGCGACTCAGTTTCCTTGGATCTGCAGCGAAATTTTCCAACTGCTCACGCCAAGTTGGCGTCCGCATGGCTTGACGAAATACGCCACATATCCAACCCTTGTTTGCTCAGGTCGTCGTGCGCCGACTTCGAAGCTGCGACTTTGTTTTTACTGTTTGCCTCGAAGTATCCAGGCTTCGTGCGGGCGTTGCTTTTCCTTTACCATTCGCGACGCAGTTGCAGGCCCTGATTCATAGGCCCTTCCAATCAACCACGAAGCACACGTAGGCACTCCTCTGCTCGCAATCATGGGCTTTGCAGTGACCGAAGATCCACGACTATCTTGTCATTCACTTTCCATTTCGCGCCGCAAGCCAGACAAGTGCCCAACAAGCCCAAGCACGCCACATCATGAACATCAAGACTCTTTTCGCTTTCGCTGCCGTGGCCCTCATCGGCATGACCAACGCTGAAGTGCAGGAGGACCACGTCGCTCGTGAGCTCCAGGTGGCCGACTTCAGCACCAAACTGCTGAACGCCGTCAACACCAAGCGCGCCGAGAAGGGTCTCAAGGCTGTCTGCATCAACACGAAGCTGGCGGCGGCGGCCCAGGAGCTCGCGAACGACAACGCCAAGAACAACAAGGTGAGCACCAAGGGATCCGACGGCTCCACCCCGACGACGCGCTACGACGACGCGGGTATCGAGACCGCTCAGTCTGCCGAGCTTGTCGCCGCCGGCCAGTCCAGCGCGGATGCCGTGGTGGCCACCTGGATCAAGTCGTCGAGCGCTTACCTCTTCAGCGACTTCCAGTTCATCGGCCCTGGCTACGCGTACGACAAGACCAAGACGTACAAGCACTACTGGGTCATGGACCTGGCCAACGCCGACGGCGAGTCGTGCGCTTAGAATGCTGCGGCCCCAGAAAGCTACGGCACCGGTCAAGGCACAGTCACACACACAAGCAAAGCCCAAGGCAGTAGCCGATAACACTGTAAATGCAACCCAACTTACTCATCTAGCGAACGTTTGCAACTTCCTTGTTGGGCAAAGTACCGGTAGATCCGGCCAGCCCATGAGTCATAACCAGCTCGAACGGGCTGCGTTCGTTACACACGCTTCAAAGAGATCTGCCTCGTCACTTGTCATGTCGTAGAGCCACTTGACGAAGAAGCTCGCCGCAGAAGCCAGATCGAATTGGATAGGCTTGCTACGCTGGCCTTGGCAGCGTAGCACAACCGACCACGCCAAGCTTCTTCGAGCGTGGCTGCAAGCATGGACCTCTACAGCTTGCTCTTGAGGGCCACAAGTTGCTGCTCGCTGTCGCAAAGGAAACGCGCAATGCCATTGCGTCGTGACGCCGGAATTTCAGTCCGGGCGTCTTGCGCAAGCTCGGCTCTCCAGGCAACGACGGACTCGAGAGCAAACTTCCTCCCCATCTGCAGTGGGCTCTGGTAATCCTGAGCTTTGCCCAGCGTGGCGCGCGCGTTTCTCAACTGCAGCTAGGGGGGCTCGGAGCTCCAGGCCACAGGTTCCTCCTTCATGCCACCCCGAGAACATCTTTGAGAGTCTCCGTTCGTTCATTCTCTAAATTGCAGCGCAATACCAACTCGCCTCTCCACTCCAATCGAAGGACAAGAACCAGTATGAAGAGCTTCCTCGCCCTCGCTCTCCTCGCCCTCGTCGGCTCGGCCAACGCCGTTGAAGTCTCTCGCGAGCTCCAGGTCGCCGACTACAGCACCAAGATGCTGACCGCCGTGAACGCCAAGCGTGCCGAGAAGAACCTCACCGCGGTGTGCATCAACTCGAAGCTGGCTGCGGCCGCCCAGGCCCACGCCGAGGACATGGCTGCCAACAACTTCATCGGCACGTCGAGCTCGGACGGAACGACGCAGATGGACCGCCTCGAGGCGCAGAACCTGACCGTGACGGCCGCTGCCGAGCTGGTGGGCGCCGGCTACACGTCCGTAGACAAGATGCTCGCGGCGTGGCTCAAGGCCTCGAGCGAGTACATCTACGCCGACTACCCGTACATCGGTCCCGGCTACAAGATCGACAAGACCAAGCAGTACAAGCACTACTGGGTGCTCGACCTCTCGGATGGTGAGGACGAATCCTGCGCTTAGGAGCCTCAAATCGATGAACTTGTTAACGAAAACACGCACGCACTTACCTAGCGTCTCTCGTAGTTGATGAAGCGCAACGCTAGCAGCCCCAGGATGCGTAGGATGACGATGATCAGCACGACAACGCCCATGTTGCGCAGGAGTTGGTCGTGACGCGCACCGAACGTGTACTCGACGTAGTCCTTGACGCTCAAAAACGTGAGCGCGACGGGCGCGTTGAGTAGTTTCTGACAGCCGATGTCAGAGTCACCGATCGATGGGCAGTCAGCGAACACGAGCGCAGTGAGAGCGCTGAAGCAGTAGCGTAGCGGCACGATGTGGTAGAGCCACTTGTACCCGGCGGGGATGGAGTTCACTGGCGGATTGAAGCCCATGAACAGGAAGCTAGCCGTGTTGACGACGACCCCAACCACCATGGCCAGCTCTGCTGTCGGTAGGGCATAGGCTAGCAGCTGCCCCATGTACACTTGCAGCAACACCAGGAGCGCAGTGTTGATCCAGAAGAGCGCTGCCGATGCAACGCCACCCGTGAAGCCCACCATCGGGTAGAAGACGACGGAGAAGAGCAAGGTGCTAGCAAGTACGTACGGAATCTCCACGATCGACCCCGCAATGAAGTACCATAACGCGCTGTACGTCTGGCCAGCGCGTTCTCGATAAAACGAAGATCGGTCCCCCACCGCGACAGGAAGCACGCCGAAGAATGACACGATTCCGTTGAACCCTGTAGCGATGAAGAGCATGCCGACACCGGCATTTGCGCCAGCGTACGATCCGTAGTCTGCTTCGAGGAAAGCGATTCCAAAGATCAACGCCAGGACGAGCGAAATGCCAACTCGTGTGATGTTGTAGGAGGCCGTTCGCCAGTATGACCTGAAGCTGCGCTGCACCAAGAAGTGAAGCTGGACGAGAGGGCCAGCAGCTCTCTTCCTCGTAAATACCAGCTCCCCGTGGGTTTCTGAAGGACACGCAACACCCGGTTCTTTCATTACCGCATCCAACTGCACCTGGAGCTTGCTTGTCTTGAACAGATCCGCAAAATCGACCGCGGCAGAGCTTTTGTCGCCAGTGTTGACCCCCGCGCCAATGCACTCCAACATCCACGTGGCCGGATTCGCTTCCGGTTGAAGAGGAGCAACGCCAGGAAGTTGTTCGAAGTACTGCACTAGATCACGACAGCTTGGGCCGACATCGCCGAAGAAAACCGTCCGGCCGCCTCGTTGAAGAAGCAGGACGCTATCAAAAAGACCAAAGACCTCGGCAGACGGCTGGTGAATCGTTGTGAGCACTGTTCTCCCCGAGCGCGCCACTTTCTTCACACCTTCCATGATGGACTTGGCGGCAGCAGCATCCAGGCCACTAGTAGGCTCGTCAAGGAACAGGATGCTCGGTTGTGCAGCGAGCTCTACTCCAACCGTAAGTCGTTTGAGCTGCTCCATGGACGCCCCACGAACGATTCGGTCGGCTATCGGGTGCAAGTCGAGGAGGTCCAGGCATTCACGGACCGTATCCCGCTTGATGCTGTCCGGAACGTCCGCTGGCTGTCGAAGGAAGGCACTGAAGGTCAACGCCTCACGGAAGGTAGCTCCTTCGCAATGCACGTCTGTTTGCTCGCAGTAGCCTGTGCATCGACGCATGGCCAAGTCGCTTGCTTCGTGGCCGTTTAGCAGGATCCGCCCACGCACAGAGCCCCCAGGCTTGCGGTGCGCAATGACGTCCATCAACGTCGTTTTACCAGCCCCAGAAGACCCCATCAGCGCCGTCATGAACCCCGGCCGGGCGAAACCAGAGACGCCCTTCAGAATCTGCAGCACGTCATCTTGTGCTGTATCGCGGCCCAAAGTCTCCTGGTCTTCTTTATCTGCGTCTTCGGCTTCTTCTTCTCCGATGTCTGGCTTCTTTAGGTGGCGAGGCATCGGCACAGAATACCAAATGTCTTCGAAGGCAAGCGTCACAGGGACAAAGTTACGTTTCTGGTCTTCACCGGTAGAAGGTTGGACAGTGATCTTCACCGATTCGGTGCGTCGCGGGGTCTTGATCAGCCCGTATGAACCCTCATTCGCCTGCTTCGATTTGGTTGTGCATTGAGTCGGATCAACGTCACTAGCGAGCGAGTTTTCGTGAGCGATTTCGTCTTCGACATCCACGGAGGACCCAGTGTTTCCTCCCTCGGGACCTTCAAAGCGTCGGTGCTCCAGGGCGCAGACCGAAAGCACCAGGAAAAGGAGATAGCAGCCCACAACGAAGACCATGCTGAGCCCCACGTATTGTTTGTTAACTGGCACGTCGAACAGCGAGAGATAGTACTCGCCCATGGTTCCACCCGATAGAGCGCAGTAGTCAACACCGTCATAGGTGCAGACGTCGAATCGAGAAGCCCGGAACTGGTTTACAGCGAGGCCGCGGATGCCCCAGGCCACGGGACTGGCCCAGTACAGCCAGATGAGATAGTCGGGAATCTGGTCTTTTGGGATGGCAAACCCGGAGAACATGACGAAGAAGAGCACGGATAACATTGCAATCGGCATGGACACGTTCATGTTGGGCGTCAGAGCGACCAGCAAGAAGAACCACGCGCCAAATGCCAGGCTTGAGAGAAACACGATGGCTTCGTAGCGCACAAAGAGCTCAGCATCAGGAACGAAGCCACAGAGCCAGTAAATGAGCGATCCAAAGACGAGCGTTTCGAACAGCGCCACCGGGAGGTGGCTGACGGTGCTAGCAAGCACAAACGATGACGACCGATACAAGTTGGCTCGACGCTGACGGTAAAAGATCTCGCGAGCTTCGAAGAGCGTCGGGATCTGCGCTGCCTGGCCCAGAGACACGAAGAAGATCACCGAAAAGACAACTCCCATGATAACTTGAACGTCGGTGGCCTCGAAATCGTAGAAGGTGCTGGCATACAGCAGCCCCATGACCACAGTCATCACTGCTCGGCCGACCACGAACGCGGCGTTGCGGCTCAACACGAGCATCTCGCGACGAACAAGCGTCCAGGTGCTCGCCAGAAAGCTCTGCTGAAACTCAGGGATGATGTCCATGTACTTGTGCGTATCCTTCACCATGTTTGCATCCAGTGGGGCCTCCAGTTGCTGTGCTTGACGCCGGTGGATCGACGATGTCGAAAAGGCTGCAGCAAACTGCGTTGTCGAACGGGGGAAGTCCTGACTTGAACGTGAACTCATCGCTTGATACCGAAGCTGGTCATTCGTTCCTAAGTCCATCAAGAAGTCGGCGAAGTCACGTCCCGGTGGGCAGTAAAAGCCGAGACTTTCGAAGTAGCCTCGAACCTCCTTCACGGGGCCGTGGTAAGCCACCCGTCCCCCCATCAGCAGCAAAACATCGTCAAAGAGCGCAAAGGTCTCGGGGGCTGGCTGCAACAGCGCCGCCACAACAGTTTGACTGAAAGAGCGTGCACGACCTCGCAAGGTCGAAACGATGTCGAAGGCTGCAGCGCTGTCGAGTCCCGTGGTGATGCTGTCCAGGAACAGCGCGAGCTTGAAGCCGACCAGCATTTCGCCAGTCGTGACGCGCTTGCGCTCACCGCCGGACACTCCGCGCTGCAGGTTCCCGCCGATGTTTGTTTCCGCGCATTGAGTTAGGCCAAGAAGCTCCAGCGTGATCTGTGGCAAGTGCTGCAGCAGTGATCGAGCCGTGGCTTGCGCTTCGACATTGTCCTCCAACTGTGGTCCACGATTCAGCATTTCTTCAACATGTTTGGCAAAGAAAGCGGTGCTGCAAATGTGGGCGAACTCGTGCGTCTCACGCACAGTAAGAGTGGACAGGTGCGAGTCTTGCTGAGGAACGTAGGCTGCAAACTGCGGTAAGCGGCGCGCCAGAGTCTCGCGAGACTCGTCGTTGTACGTGACGTCGCCTTCGACGGCGATGCCGTCGTTTTCCACGGGGAATCGACCACTTAGCAGCTGCAAGAGAGACGACTTTCCTGACCCCGGTTGGCCCAGGACGAGCGTCATCGTGCCTGGTTTGAAGACACCCGAGATGTCCTGGAGGATGTACCGGTTCGACGCGTGGTTGTCACGACCCCCTTGTTTCAGGAACGACGGGGTGCAGGCACCGACGGACTTGGCAACAGCTCGGCGGAGTACAGTCGGTAATGTCGGAAGCTCGGAAGGAGCTGCGGTCCCATGGACGGTGGGCGTCTCGACTGAAAGCGAGAGGTTGTGCACCCGGATCTCCAGCTGAGGAAGCGACTGGCCCGCCGCGAGGCCCAACTTGCGCGCCACGAAGCGGTGGAACTCGTCGGGGCCTGCGGCCATGAACGCACTGGCCGAGTTGTGCGAGACGGACTGCGGTTGCTGGTCACCGGGCCGCTTGCTGAAGTCTTCTCCAGTTTCCATCACTTGTCAAGAATTTCGTGAATTGGTTGCGGAGTTTCGAAGTGCCGGGCAGGACGCAAATGCGGAAGTGATGGACGTGCAACTGGAAATCGAAAGCCGAATGGGGCTGTTGTCCAGCGGCTCGCAGATTTGGGTGGTCTCCGAAGGCAAAGTCTCCGTTAAAAAGTGGATCCAAACTATTGTTTGGTCCGGTTCGCGAAAGCATAATCAGGAAGAGCAAGTACGTTTTTGCGAAACACGGTGGCATCCTGATTTTGAGTATAGTATAACCAAGATAAAAAGGACCACCATACCGCAATTTGGTACCGCAAAATTCAAGAGTGAACCCACATCTCGGACTCGTGCTTTCCCATTGCGCCGCGCTGCCGTCCAGCGCTCACTTCGCCTTCGCCAGCAATGGACCCCGAGAATCCCCCGCCTCCCCTCCGGATCGCCCACGGCCGCACACTTGCGCCGCCCTCTGCGCAGAGGGTCTCCGGTGCCTTGCTGCTGTCAAGGAGAGCGGTGCCTGGACGCACGAGTTCAAGGACCGACTGAACCCGCTGCGGCACTACTAGTTCCGCCGACACTTCCTGGACAAGAGCAGACTCCTCGGCAAGGCCCTCGTGCTGTGCTCTCAAACGTACATGAGCCGCACATGGGGTCGCTGCTGCCGACTGCATGCCAATCTTCAGGGCAGTGACGACGTCTTCCAGTGCCCGCACTACAACTTCCGGGCGGGCCGCGATGAAAACGCCGCCTTCAACATCATGCGCTTCGTGTGGGCCGGCTCGCTGAGCGTCTTCGAGCTCAACGGAGTGCGGCAGTGAGTACATGTAGTAGTTAAGTATCTCGGATTACAGCGAGCAACCCGATGAAGATAGCAGAGCTAGACCGAGAGGGTGAATACTGTAATATAAATGCCGGCAAACAAAAACAAGACAGCTCGGTCTATTTTGTGTGTGACACACATTTTCCCTTCAATTTCGTTCCTTGGCTGGCACTCGCCCACCAAGTTGCTCATCAAGCCATGGCCCGCGCCGCGATCGCCACCAAGAGCAAGAAGAAGCCCGGGGACTTCAAGCGGCCCAAGCGCAAGGTGGGTCGCCGCGCCGCGCCCGCGGCCAACGTGACTTCCGTGGGCATCACGTCTCGCCGCATCAACTTGCTGGAGCAGTCGCTGTTGCAAGACAAGGCCGGGGCCGCGCAACTCACGCGTCGGAACTTAGCGCTGCCGGAACTGCTGGCCCAGGCTGGCCACTACAACGCACATGTGCGCCAGCGCGCGCTGCAAGGCTTACGCGAACTAGCCGCACAGGAGACGGCGGCCAACCTGCGGGCCAACGCTTCAGTGCTGCTGGAGCGCTTCCTGCCGACTTTGCTGGACGAGGAGGCCGTGGTGCGCGAGGCTGCCGTGCAGGCCTGGAAGTCCATGCTGCCCGTGCTTCGCAGTGCGCTGGCCCCGTTCGCCACGCTCGTGGCCACTTACTTGTGCAGCGGCCTGACGCACCTGCAAGTGGGGGTGCGGCAGGACGCGCTAAAAGCTATTGGGGCTCTTGTGGAGGCGGTGCCCGAGCTGCTGAGAGAAGACGCAGGCCGGGAGGCGCTGGCCAGGCTGCTGGAGAACTTCCGAGACTTAATTTGTGCCGCCCAGACCCAGGGGATTCGGATGAAGAACACGTACGACCTGCTGCTTGGTGCGGACCCAGCCGATGGCAAGAAGGCTGGCCGCAAGGGCCAGAAGAACAAGAAGAGCAAGAAACCAAAGGCCCCATCAGGCGCGCTGGCGCTGCGTTTCGCGGCGCTGAAGGTGCTGCACAAGCTGCTGCTGTCGGTGAGCAACGGGCTAACGGCCAAGGCCAGCGTGGCCAGTGGTGGCCACCGCTCGGCCTCAGTCCCGACCACCAAGACGCTGCTGCTGTACCCGGCGCCGCGGCTTATCGAGACGAGCATGTTTGCTGCGGCGTCCTTGACTACCAGTTCAGGCGAAAAGGCCAGCGCGTCGTGGCAGGAGAAGGTGCGCGCGCTGCTCCCGGCGCTGCTGGAGTTGTGGCTCGAGTGCCTGGAAGGAAGCACCGACGCGCTCTCGGATGTGCACGTGGAGAACATGAAGTACATCGTGGAGTGCACGGCAACTGTCGTTGGCGCCAACACGGACATGCTGGCTGTTGACTCAGCGGCCGACGCGAGAAACAACGAGTTCTTCCAAGCGGCGCTCAAGCTGCGCGAGGAGCTGCTGGCGCCCGAGAGCTTCCCGATGCTGCCGAGTGCTAGCGCGAGTTTGGCCGCCGGGTCGGACAGTCTGGGCGTGCTGTCGAGGTGGCACGGAATGAATGCTGCGCTGGCCAAGTTGGCGTGTGAGTACCTCCGTCTTCCTGCGCTGATGCGTGGGTCTGGCAAAGAGCAGCAGGGCGAGGCGCTGGAGCAGCGTGTGTGCACTTACGTCGTCAGCACTCTCGCTAAGTACACGGAGACGCCGGAACTTCGTGCAGTCGCCAGCATGCAGAACGTGCTCCAGCCTCTTCTGGAGGTTGTGACGCTCATTCTGGCGTCTGCGGCGCAGCGTCGGGAGGTTTCTACTGTGGAGAAGACAGCCCACGAGCGCACTGTTCTGTTGGAGGCGGTGACGCAGTTCTACGTGTTGTGTACGCCCAAGTCCGTGAGCTTCCGCAGCTGCACGGCGTTTGTCGTCGAGCAACTTGAGATCGCGTTGCGTGGACAGCAGCAACCGAGTCAAAAGCTGGCGTGGCCGATGGTGATGCAGTGGGTGGTGTGTCTGGCCGATCTGCTGGGCCAACTCGACCCGCAGCACATGGAGCTGGGCAGACGCAGCCTGCTGGCCTTGATCTCCGTTCTCAAGCAACTTCCTGCTGAGTTTACCAGTGGCGACCAGATGGACAGCGTGCTCAAGAACTTGTCTGCTTTCTTCGACTTGGCCGCAGTGCCTTCACCTTCGATGACGGAGGATGAGCAGCAGCGGATGCTGGCCAGGACACGCTTTGACTCCTTGGGCGCGGCAGACCAGCTCGCCTTTGTGGCGCTGGTGTATCACCTCCCTCGGTATCCCGTCTCTCTGCTGCGCGCTCTTGCGAGCTGCAGCAAGAGCCCTCGCATTTACAGCGAAGCGAAAAGCTTCCTGGTCGACATTCTGTTCCAGCGGCGCGAGGCCGTGGACTTGGCCCACATCGTGAGCTTCCTGGTGAGCACTGCTCTTGCGCCTGTCGAGGCGAACGCTTCCCTGCAGCGGCAGCAGCTGCAGCTCGTTGCCCACGTGTGCTCCACCTTCGTTGCGATGAATCTGGGCAACTCGCTGCCAAAGATCCTGGCGCCGACATTGGCCAAGGCTCAGGCTCGAGAGGAGCTGGACACGATGGAGCTACACACTCTGGTGCTGCTGTACCGCACCTGTGTGTCGTCTGCTACGACTCGCAGTGTCGAGGCTCACCAGCAGCGGTCGGACATTCCCGTGGAGATGGAGCGCGAGCTGGTGAACTTGAGCGTGAAGATCTTGACGAACTACACGGCGTCCTCAGCTTCGGAGCAGTCGACGACACCAGAGGAGATCGACGCGCGCGAGCAGCAGCAGCTTCTTGTAGAGGCCTGTGTGTCGACGTTGGTCCTTGGTGAGGCCAACATCTTCGCTACCTTCCTAGATGAGCTCCTCGCGGCACAGCAGGCTGCCGTTTTGACCGGTCGACTGCGTGTGTTCCAATCGCTCGTGCGGACGTCAAATCTGTCCGGAGCATTCAGTCGCCACCAGAACCATGTTGGGCGCTTGCTCCAGACGGTGGCGCAGCAACACGCTGGCGAGGATGACGTCGCGCAACTTGCTCGGCAGTTGCGTGGAGACCTGGAGCTCCTTGCAGTGGGCCAGCTTGCTGAAGACGCCACCAACTAGATAGACCAATGAATAGCATTCGTATACTGTACTTGATTTCTTATCCTGTTGACCGCGTTGCCACTCGTCGGTGCGATCTGCATCCTCTGCAGTGGCATTTCAGCGAGACGTTCGACGGACTTTCCAGTGGATAGATAACCTGCAGGTTCGTGGCGAGCAAGAACAACCTGGCATTTCATTTCATTTCATTTCGTTACCAGCGTTAACCAAAGTTTGTTTGCTGACAGGCGTGCAAATGGGTCATCAAGATGTGTGCTGATGGCACGTGGGGGTGGAATTTCCCGAGTCTAATAGTCTTCAGCACTCTTCGTACTCGTTCCGATGATTACAGAGGAAAATACCAAGGAGAACACGTTTCTGGTGGTTCTTGCTTGATAAAGATCACCCCGCAAAGCGTCGGCCGTTGCTGAAATCAAAGAGTTTTCCCTGTTCAACATCGCAAACGCGGTGCATCAAAGCATGATGAAGCCTCGCTCGTGGATCAAAACGATGGCGGCGAGCGCCCTCATGTCACCACGAGCTGCGTTGCGTAAGGCGAATAGCAGTCCTCGTACGCCTAAAGCTGCCACGACTGCTTCTTCGATGCCTGCAATTCCGCTCCCGATGTTGACGACGCTCACTCGTGTTGTTCAATTCCTCGATGAGAATCACCACGAAGAGGAGGGGCTGTACAGCAAGCCTGGTGTGGACGTGGAGTGCAAGGAGTTACTAGCTTTCTGTCGTCGTTACCAGTTGCCAGACTTGAACGTGTACAGTCCCCACTCCATTGCTAGTGTCGTCAAAGAGGTGAGTGGATTGGAAAACAACATCGTTTGACTTTGCGGGGGACTAATATTGATTTTGGTGACAGACACTAAGCGAGCTGTACAAACCACTGATCCCTGCTCGCACCAGTGAGCAGCTTCTTGAGGCTGTTTCGAGTGGCCGTCTTGACGACGAAGCCGAGCGCACCATTACGGAAACATTTAAGCAGATTCGCTCCACCACACGCGACTTTCTCCGAGTGTTTCTGTGTCATCTGAGCCATGTACGCATACCCCGCCTTCACCCAGGCACCTCTGTCTACGTGAAGTTCCTCACAGCTCTGCACGTCAGGTATCTTCAAGTGGGTCGAGCCGCATGAGCGTGACGAATTTGGCTTTGCATGTCGGTATCGCACTAATTCGACCTATTGAGGATCGCGCAGTCGTCAACTCCAGTACGAAGTCTTCACTAAAAGGAGCTGTTGGGGTAGCATGATCTAACGTGTGTAATATCGACTTAGAGGCCATGGTTCGTCGTCGAAAATGCGTCGCGGAGTTCTTGATTCACCAAGCTGCATCGCTTCCCTACGACTGCGCCACCGAATTAAATATCCCAGCAATTCCAGAGCTTACAGTAGCTCCAAGCATTGAGACAAATAATTCTGCCTCACGTTCTCCGAAGCAGCTCCACTTCGTCCAAGTTACGTGGGATTCAGGAGAGGTGAGATTTACCCCCGAGGAATTGGAGGTGAGCAGTATATTGGCAATGTGCTCACTTCGAGTGAACTGACAGTAACACTTGAATATCCTTTCCTCTTAGGAAATCTTTCACAAGTTCGGTGATATTGAGAGCCTCGGAATCAATGATCAAGGCAACAGGTAAAAGGGATAAACGTCGCTAGAAGTGGCTTGGTGTTTGGTAAATCTCATCAATCACGTCATGTTGTGTACAGAGCAATCATCGCTTACACCAGTGCGGCAAGCGCAGAGGAGGCGGAGAGTGCCGCAATCCCATCTGTTCGTGTTCGTCGGCGCAAGCCAAGACAAAGCGAAAAGAGACACGAGTATAGCCCCGAGCATACGAGATCAAAAAGCAGCGCCACCTTACAGACTGATGCCACCGACGCTGATACAGCAGAGAGAGGCCAGACATCACAGGATCTTTCGAGACCAAAATGCGAATATGGCATCCGCAAGCTGCTACCGGTAGTGGAAAAAGAAGCTTCTTCGCAACTGCTTCGATCACCAAATCTTGCGGACGAAACCATTGTAGTGGAAGACATCGAAGATGAGCCAACTCACGATCAACAGGAGTGCCCAAGACCCACGATTGACGTCCAAACGGAATCAGATATCCTGCCAACGAGCGAAGTTGTCCACTACGATAGTACGGCGATTTTGGCTGAGCCAACACAAGATGAAGACCCAGCACTGGTCGAGTCTCAGTCCGTGTGTGCGAACGAAACTGCACGACAAACTGAGCTGACACAGATACTCTCCTGTGATCAGTATGTGTCGGTCGAAGCGAGCACATTCGAGATTTCAAAATACGAGAAAAGTTCGGAACAAGTTGAAGACGTGACGCAGCCGCCTTCTTACGAAGAGGAAGTCCTTACCAAGTCGAGCAATGTTCCTGCTTCCTTAGGTGATACTGAGAGCACGAAGAAAACATCGGAAATCACGATAGTGTCTCTACCACCGAAAGCAGAATTTTCCAGCGATGTGAAGCAACCCAACCGATCAACAGAGGGCCAACAAGCCCCGAAAAAACTTGACGAGGGAAGTCGAAGTGAATCTTCCGTCACAAAACTCACCACCGTGCCAAAGATCCCTGTCATTGTGAGAACTCTACAGGACACCCCCCGCACAATTCTCACGGATACCCAGCAGAAATCACCATTGATATTTACGGACTGCAACCAACAAGATCAAACAATTGATTCCGATGAAATTTATCGTCCTACAAAGCTAGCAAACCCAAGCGATCACCCCTCTGCAGTTGATTTAACTGATACTGTTGCCGTCGAGGAGCTACGGAACCGGCTTGTAGACATGGAGAAGGTAATGCCTCGCTTTACGATTATCGAAAAAGATCGGTGCTCATAGTGTTGTTCTTTGTTATTTTTTGCCAATCTGTAGATTCTCAGCACTTCCTCAGCCGCCCTATCCGCCACAAAAGCAACGACGGAGTTTGAGCGTGCTATCCTCCAGCTTCACAAGCAAGTTTTGGATATGGTGGCCGGGTGCCTGATGTTGGCGGGTGTTAGACCTGGAGAAGAAACCAGTCAATCTATTGCTAGCTCAACAAGTAATGCGGAATATCTCGACTTCCTAGAAGCGCAGGCGAAGACACAAGTTAAAATTCTCGAGGTCGAAGTACGCGCCGGTCAAGAACTTCTCCGTCTGCACAAAACGCAGTTCGAGAAGGAACGCGTCGAGGTAAAACCTTTCGTGTATTTCGAAACGATTTTGAATACTTACCGACATGTTTTTTTTTTACAGTTTGAAGAAGAGATCACAGCTCTACGTGTTGGCCGAACGGAGACCGAACGACTTTGTGCGGAGCTTCGTGTTGATCTTCGAAAATGTCGGAGTGAGTTGGCATGCCACGTTGCAAATGCCACCGATATTCAAAGGTACGAGTTGTTGTATCGTCAACCTCTTGGCAATTCACTGATCTCTCGCTTATGCTGCAGGCAAAAAAGCACTATTGAAGAGAAACTTGTCACCGTTGAGAATCAACTTCATGCAACAGAAGTTGCTCTGACAAAGCTTCAAGAACAATACGATAAAATGCATCGCGTGGCAGCGGAGGCACAAGCGCGGGTGGAAAGATTTAAACTTGGTGACTACAACGACGCAAAGACTCGTCCAGACAACCAGAGCGGTCACAGCGGTTTATTACATTTCGCGAACATTGATAAGGGACCGTCAAATATCGGCCTGGAAGCCAGTCTACCCCACACCAACAAATTCATGACAAAGCATGGAGTTCGCGCAATGGATACAAACGATGGAGATGAAAATGTTTTGCCGAAGGAAGCCCAGCCCAGCACACCAGCCGTGTCAGTGCGATCGTCAAATGTCGCCGCGTTGGAAGCCATGAAGCAGCAAATGGCACGAGATATTCAAGAGCAAATAGCCTCCACCAAGTGAGTATCTCCTGGCATGTTTCTCTGATCACCTTTGTTTTTTTTACCAGTTCTCTCATCTTTGGCTTTGGTATTCTTTCAACAGAGCTGCTTTACGAGAAATGGAGGTCTGCAGCTCCAATGGGAAAACTCTGGAGGAAGAAGAGGAGGAGCTAAGACGGTTGCAGCAACAACTTGCGACGAGATCGTCGGAAATGGATGAAGCAATGAACGAGTCCAGAAGCACATTACAAGAGCTCCTTTCACCATCGGCAGTTTTGTCTTCAATAGCTGCTCCTGAAGGCTATCAAGACATTAATTCCAACCAAGAGCCGACCATCTTCGATTCCACTGCGTTGGTGAATGAGCTAATCGCTCGGGCAGAGAGGGACGACCCAACATACAATACCAAGCAACAACGAGCCGAAGACGAGTTGCGTCTGAGCAGGAGCATTGCAACCGATCATGAAAGTGCTCGGTACCATCCACCAGCTCACGACGCTCAAAGCGTCCTTTACAAAAAGTGGACAGCCGAACGATCTCGTAAAATCGCTCAGCTCGCGAGCTATCGAGATAAACAATCCGTCCTCCTGGCTCAGCAGTCCATGCAGAATTTCCAGCAAACGCTTGCTGAGATGCGCCAACAGCGATAAAAATGAGCAGCATACTTGGATGCCGAGATCGCACCACACCTCGGAGGAACTCTATTCGTTGCGAAATGATGAAAACTCCTGTATTATCACCAAGATGGAAAGGTACTGAGAACTAACGCTTGTTATCACTCTTGTAGAAGTGTTCGTCTTAAACCAACTCCAGGGCATCAAACACGACAGACGCCGACAGCCATTTTCCAAGCAGATCCTTGTTGCCGCTGACGATTGAGAGGACAATGCTGTTGGCGCCCTCCACCAGGGCCGTCTTTGGAATGGCGTAGTCGTAGGTGACGTAGGTGCCCCAGGTCACACCACGAGTGACACCGCGCGTCTTCACCGCAGAACTCAGAGGAATCTTCGCCTGGAAATCGGTGTTGACAGTCACGCTGCAGCGCCCATTGCTTTGAGAAAGAGGGACGCCAACCTTAAGTGTACGGTCCAAGCCGATCTGGTCCTTCGTCAGCTCGAAGTTGATCGTGATCGGGTCGTTCACTTCACGGAACATGGCCATCGGGAAGATCGAGTCCTTGTCAGTGCCGATGGTGAAGTTGAGGGGCAGCCAGGGCTCCATGCGCGAGTCACTGGGGTGCGACGTGTGGATCTTGTCAGCGTTGAGGAAACCATCGGGCATACCGTCCCACTCGCCGATGCGCCAAAGCGGCTCAGCAACGGGTTCGTACGTGACGGTGAGAGTTTGTTCACTCTGTCCACTTTGCATTCTACGCGTTTGGCCAGCGTTCGCGGCCGGAGCGGCAGTAGTGATTGCTGGGACTGCGGCAGGAGCCGACCCCACTGTGATCGCCTGCGTGCCCACCGGGAACTGGTTCTTGTAGATGGTTGCGTTGTACGTACCAGAGACCATGAGCGGCGACGTGAAGGGCTCCGTAGTGGACTCTACCCTGACCCAGTACTGCGCGTCAGGGTTCGAGAAGGCCACAACGACGCTCGCGTTGCTGAGGACAGCGTTCTTGTCGGTGATGGTTCCCGTCCAGGCGCTACGCTCCGCCTCAGGGACAAACCCTTCGAGGCCGAGGTCCTGGAGGAAGTCGAAGTCGACGTCGGTCACAGCGGGCTGTTTGCCATCGTTGAACATCAGCGCGTACGGTCCGTGGAATCCGTAGCGGTAGTCCTCGGCACGTGTATGGTCCGAGAACATGCACAGTGTGAGCTCGTTAGCCTCAGTGCACTGGTTGTTCATATCCCGGAAGAACGGACCGCCCACAGACCTCTCGTAAGCGTAGTCGGACATGATGAAGAATACTCCACCGGCATCGCCCGTCACGCCGTGGACCTTGTCGTCGATGAAAGGAATGCCAGAGTAGAATTTGGAGGCGGAAATTCCCTTCGCATCGGCAAAGACATCGTGCCCCTCGATGGCGGTCATGCCGTCGATCTTGCACTCAGGGACCATGGGGTTGTTGATCGGCTTGCGGTCCAAGCGCGCGATGAAGCGGAGGTTGCCCATTTCCTGCTCCTTGGTGTGATACGTGCCCATGTAGATCACGTTCTCATTCGGACGGAAGAGATATGTGTGCTCCAGTCCGATCGTCTTGCAGGAGATCTTGATTGTGCTGTCCTTGAGCTGCTCGATGGTCGTGTCGATCTTGCCGAGTCCCGAGTTGATGTGCGTTTTCTTCTGCCAGATTTGCAGCTCCGCCTTGTTCCAGATCATCGACGTGATGTCACACGTGGCTTGGTCCACCTTGAGCGTGAGACCGGCGCCCGAGTCGATCACCCAAGATGCGCCATCCGCCTTGTAGCCGAAGGTCGAGGCCGCCGCTCGTTCCTCTTCCGACTGGAAGTTCAGGTTCGTCGTTTGTTGGTTCGTGTCCGCGTGCACCACAGCCAACAAACCACTCGTGAGCAGCAAGACTGCACGGAAAATTGGCCCTGACAGCATGGTTCCTTTCGCTGTAGCTAGCTTGTCTCCTCGAGGTTGGAAGTTGTGAAGTGAGCAGATGAAAAGAGAGCCCGCCGTCCTGTTTCCCACAGTTCGTTTCCACGATCAGCAAAAGCAAAGAGTCCAAAACAAGCTTTGCTGTCCGTACATGTATGGTCCTTCCAAGGTACAAATGCAAAGGAGGGACTTCAATTGCTGCGCGCCGGCCTCAGTTTGTACGCTTTATGTTGTGTTAGTTCGTCGAAGGGTGAAAGAAACGATTACGATCGTTGCATGGTGCAAAGTTCAAACGCGGCATTTTCGTGTCCAAGCAGCCAAGCCATGTTTCGCCGCTTGGACACGTTCAGAAAGCAGCGCAAGCAAGACCATGGAGAGCTGTAAAAAGCAGTACGCGACGCCCAGAAAGCAGGTGGCCGCGCCAATATTTCGCGCAGCAAAAACTGCGGCGCCAGGTCTCGCGACCGAAGTTACGACGGAAGCGTTTTGGACGAGTCTCCCGCGTATTCATGCATGTTGCCTCCACGGGAACAATCATCAAATTGCTGAGCTGAGCCTCTCGTCCGCAATGCGCAACCGAGCTGAACATGCTTTCATTCCATCTGCGCTAGGCTCTTTTTGATGTGCCGCGCTGACTCAAACGGGAAGCAAAGCAGTGAAAAGCATCGCAATTGTTCAAGTCGCATTGGGCAACGAGTGGTTAGGCGAGGGTGCTAGATGACGAGATGCTCAGGCATCGACATCCTAGCCGGGTGAGACGTCGCTCTGGTGACACTCACGAGCTGTTTGAGAAAGTCAAATCAAATGTATTTGAAAAAATGGCAAAGACAGCAAAATGGAGTCAACACTTTAGTGGAAAGTGATACACAGGACAGGTCTTACAGAACCTTGAAAGCTCGATGAAATGACGAGATCCAAGCCTTCACTCCGCAACAGGCCCCTCCTCACTCGGCGAAGCTCGCCGCCATGTACAGTGCCCACGAGCGCGACAGGCCGTCGTCCATCTTGGCCTTCTGCAG
>JAABLK010000065.1:23479-61245 GCA_012295415.1 Phytophthora chlamydospora | reverse complement strand
ACGAGGTTGCCAGCCGGAGTGGCTTTCGACTGCCATTTTGAACAGCAAGCACTCGTAACAGGGTTTGAGGTGGTGGAACACACTGCGCGCTTTGGAAAGCCTGGCCAGCGTGCTGCTGCCTGGAATGCGCACAAGCGGCATCGCATCGATCTCTCGAGGCTGCATAAAGCCGACATGTCGACAGCAGAGACACGAGCGCCGGAGAAGAAGGCCGGGGCAAATCGCGCTCGGAAGACCTGGCTCGAGAGCGAACGCGATGCCATCGCAGCGACGACCACCGTCGGGAAAGCGAGCTCTCGGCTGTTTGGACGCGCTCGTCGGCGCGAAGGAAGGTCTCCAGTGACATTTAACGTGAGTGGCGGCGCCCAGCAATCACGACCAGGACGCTGCGAAGGCCATACCTAGCCGTCGAAACCTGCGAGACCGGATGGGCCTCGCATTTCGCATTTCTAGTTTGACCGCTACACTTGGGGTTGTATGGCATCCGCCCGCTATCTGCAAATCCCCTGCGAGAACAAATCGCTGCCTGGAGTCCATACATCGTGCCGGCTGGCTCGCCCTGGCGAGAGAGAAACGCACAATACGATTCCGCCATCGCTGCGTGTCCTATGGCCGCCATAGCTTTTCACTGCCTATACTGAGCCGCAGTCCCCGCCTCGACGAAGCCCGGTACGTAACTTTATAAGCTCCTGCGAAGGCCCCCGCGTGAAGAAAGCGGCCTCCTCCTCCCTTCCTGCGCGCGCGCGAGTGTCCGAGCAGCACTCTCGAAAACAGACGCCGCAAGACACCAGCAAGCAAGCGCCGCCAACGAGCGCGCCGGCTGCACGTGTCCTCGCCCAAAGTGCCCAAGCGACAGCGCCCCGTCGAGGGCCCCGTCGTCGAAGGGAGGAGGTCCGCCTCAGTCATGGCCAAGTCTCACACGCTCTCTGCCCCTAGCAGCGCCGCCGCCCCGCACGCCGCCGAGTCCGCCACCCGCGCGGTCGTCCAGTCCAAGCACCGCCCCAGTCCCAGCAAGGCCGACGTCGGCAAGCTCGTCTACTGCTTCCTGCGCGAGTACCCTTCTCAGCCAAAGCCGCTGCCGCCGCAGCACCAGTCCGCGCCCGGAGGCTTCCCGCTAGCCCGAGAGCCGCAGCCGGAGCCCTCGTCCGCGTACGACCCGAGCCACCACTACAACGGCCTTGTGCGCCGCCACTTGACGCAGCAGCTGCCGCTCCGCCAGCGCAACAAGAACCGCCACGTCATGCCGCGCCAGAAAGACACCAAGCGCATCGACCCCACGCGCGCGCGCGCGCCGGGCGAGCCCACAGCCGACGCCGAGCCGCACAACGTGTTTAAAGTAAGCGGCAGCCCTATAATCAGCCCACGGTCCATCCGCCACTGCCTCGAGGAGCCCGAGTTCGGACTCGACGGCAAGCCCAGGAAGTCCTCGAACGGCGGGGTGACGCTGCCGCACCCGCCCATCTCCAAGGAGGACGCGCTCGTGGCAGCGGCTGCACGGGCCGTCCAGGCCAAGGAGGCCCAGGAGGCGCTCGAGGCCGAGCAGGCCGCCAACGCCAGCTTGCAGGGACTCTCGGGCGTGCAGCTCGTGGTGCACCAGATGCTGGCCACGCACACGCACACGCTCGCGCAGCTCGGCGTCGAGAGGGAGGAGTTCCCCAACACCAGGTTGTCGCTGAAGCAGGTGGAAATCATGCTCAGCCCCGTGGTCGCGCTCTGCAACGCGCTGCGCGCCGACCACTTTGGCATCCACGTGCCCACCCCGCAGATCGCGCGCACCATGAGCGACGTGCACTACTGGAAGCTCTGGGAGTCCGACACGATCGATATTGGTGTCTTCTTCATGCCGCCGAACAGCTCCATCCCGCTGCACAACCACCCGGGCATGAGCGTCGTCACGAGAGTGTAAGAATGCCTGCTATTGGAGGATGAAGTGGGTTGAGGATTGAAGGCTGATATGAAGGTGTTTTGTTGTTGATGTGAACAGACTGTACGGAGCTGCTACTGTGACGTCGTACGATGTCGTGTCGGACTCGGAGATTCAGAGGCTGGAAGCAGGCAGCGAGATCACGTACGAGGACGCCACCTTCAGCTCCGAGTTAGTATTGTCGTGATTCCTGCTGGAGGAGAAGATCGCTGCAGTTTCTGACCGCTGCATGTTTACTGTGATTTGTTTTTAGCAGTGCCATCAATCCTGATAAGGGCTCCGTCTCATGGGCGCGTGTGAGTCGTCAGGGCCAGTTTGGCCAGGAAACGACCACGTGGCTTGACCCGCGTCGGTTTAACCTGCACAATATTCAGGCCAGCTCGGACATTGGCTGTGCGATGCTGGACATCATGGTGCCTCCCTACGACAAGTACGTTATTAAACTGCTACTTCGAAGTTCGTCCGAAGCAAGAACTGGATACTCACCCTTTTATTTGTTGTTGCTTCTTTTGCTACAGTGCGAACCGGGACTGCCATCATTTCCAGATTTTGGAGCAAAAGATGGTGCAGAACGAGCGCCTCGTCAAGATGCTGGAATCTATCAAACCGGATAACCACATGGATCCGCCAACCTCGAACGAGTCAGCGAACTCGTCGCCCACGTCGTCGTGAGCTCATTCAGCCGAGCTTCGCAAGCTCCCGGCATTGAGCTCGTTTTGGTTCTCCTTGTCCCTGTCTACCGTGTCAGCTTCGTTGTCAGCCTGGTACCGTTGGTGGAAGTGAGTGCGTGCTCCTCAGCGCATCGTGCGCGTCTGACACGAAAACTGTGGGTGAAGAATCACGGCGTGATACATCGAAGCCGAGGAGCGGCAGATCAAAGTGGCATCAGTCGAACGAACGTGCGAGGCGTATTGGTATTATTATTATTGGGTTTTGGTCTGGAGACCTCGTGTTTGTTGTTGTTTGCTTCTCCATCCTATGGAAGGACGCGAAAGTGATCATCAACGAGAAATCATTGAGCGGAACCAACCAAACCAGTAACTAAAACATGTAAATGAAGCCTTGGGCGTCTTTTGCCTTCTTTTCAGTGATCGCTTGTGTTTATATATGTAGTACATCTTTTGTTTTCGACTACCAGAATGGACAAGCTGAAGCGAGTGTTAAGTGTGGATGGAATATACTAACAGTAAATTGAAGAGGACAGAAAAAATCTGCAGTTTGCAAGTGCGTTGCCAATGCAGTTGACTGCTTGGTAACGAACTCTTAAGAATTTAGTGATAAATATACATGTGGCAGGTGAAATCAACTAGATTCTAGAGTTGAGTTGTGCCTCCGTCTTCTGGCGCTCCAGCGTCTTCGTCAACGTTGTCAGGAATGGACGGTCGATAGCTCCTGTCCTCCAGTAGTGTCGTCTTTGGTGCATACTTGAATGAGCGGAACTTGGTGCGAAGAGGGGCGTCGTCGAGTCCAAGCGCATTGATCACTTGCAGCTGCAGTTTGCCTTCCATGAATCCCAGCAGCTTCCGGACACACTGAATAGCGGATGCTCCGTTATCAACATCGCGAGTCCGAGCCATGGCAGCACCCCCGAAATCGTGGCGATACCACTCACACACGCGTGGCAACACGATCGTGTTGGACTGCTCCTTCATTTCCAAATGCCCTTGAGCGCTACTACGCTTGAGCAGCGCGCGCACAACGGCGTTCAGCTGATCGTGCACAGTTTCCGCTTCGTAAATCGCGATCTCTTCGCTGCCGGTGTGGTTCAGCACGAGCGCCAGGCTCAGGCGGAAGTCCGGATGCGCGATGCCGAGGCCGCGCAGTCGACTCGCTGGCTCATTTGCTGCCGCCACCACGCTATTGACGCTCAGATGCGGTAGATCGGCGCGGGGCATGCGAGCACGGAGGATCACGTGCTCAATTTCCGCGAGCGACAGACTTACTTGCTCTCCTTCCGGGCCTCGACTTAATGCGTAGCAAGTGCGCGTGAGGAAATGCGCCCACTGACCTTTGCCTCGTGGAAAACCTTGCGCGATCATCGCGTGCGCGAGCACCGTGTGGTACAAATTCAGGTAGAACGCCACCTGCTCTTCGTGAGAGCCTGTGTTTTGTAGTAGCTTCAGGTCCACTGCTCGTAGTGCACTAGCATCGTCCAGGAACGCTAGCACGTCGGTCACGGAAAGCTCATGAGCGTTATTGAGAATGTGAAGGGCTCGCTTTAGCGTCCGTTTCACGAGTTCCAAAGCGCCATGAACGGAGCTCGCTGAAATGGCTTCAGTGCCTGTTGGTTCACCCGAGTCGTTTGTCTTGGCTTGTGCCAGTTGAGGAAAAAGTAGTCGAGAGTTGAGCTCCACGCGGTTTGCCGGCTGGAGTGCAGTGGCGGCTGTGAAGCCGATGTACATTTCGCCTTGAAGAGCGCGGTCAAAGTTGGCCTTGGGGTCGCAGTACTGCAGGACGCCACGAATCCACGCATCGCGGGTGGAAGCTGTGCCTACGCAAAGCACAATTTCCTCGGCGAATGTGCTGATCTGCAGGGCGAAAGCCCCATCGGTGCCACTACCGCCGTCGTGAAACGCAGCAGTTGACGGCAGCGCCACTGCTCGAGCGCCAATGATGTGGGAGCACGGCACCTGCTTCTCAGCGCTGGAAGCGTACGACCGGAAAAACTGCAGCGTGTCCTTCGTGAGCAGCAAAACCTCTTGTCGTAGCAACTCGGCCGCGCAGTAGCGGTACACCACGCCTTCAAAGACCACCCCCATGTCCTCACGGTCGCGGCGGCTGAGATTGACGCCGATCCGTGACGGAGACAGCTTGGTGCGTGGCGTATACGACTCTTGCAGTCGCTGACGCTTCATCAGGCACTTGTAAAGCGCTGCTTGAGCTGCAATCAGTCGAGTTTCGTCGATCTTGTCATCTCCAATCGCCATTCCGTCAAGCGTGTCGGTGTCGCTCGGGCAATCACTCGAGTACGAAGGTAAAACCGAAGGCGGAAGAGGCTCTCCAGCCAGCCTTTGCAAGTGCATCACGACCTGTTGCGCTTCAGTACTAATCGTGCTGTAGCTGCCGATACGCGAGCGGCTGTGGAAGCGTAGCTTGGCCAGCTCTTCGGCCGCCTTGCCGCTTTTCTGGGCGTGTCGACCCTGCAGCAAGTTGCGCAGTTCGTAACTGCTCACGATGGCAAGTCGGTAGCGACTTTGGTGCTTCGCCAGCTCGTCGTCTGCATCAATCCCTGCGTCGTCGTAGCTGCCGACCTTGTCTTTCACTGCAAACACGTAGTGCACGCGGCGTACGTCCGACGCCACGTCCACTTCCTCCATCCAGCACAAGTACGAGAACGAGAGCTGACTTAGTCGTCGCGCGTGTTCCAGCCGCAGGAACGCGGCGTGTTCCTGAGCCAGCACCGGATCCTCTTCAGTAAGTGAGCTCGCGTCGCTCAGCGTCGTGCTCATGGTGCTCAGCTCCGAGCCCATGAGACTCAGCCCCGTTCCAGATACCGTGGACGCTCTGCCGCTGCCTCGTCCAGCCGAACCTCCTTCTCGCATGGCCTCCTCGGTCGTCATGAGCTCGTAGTCGTTGCGAACATGGCGCCGGCGCTTGTCGTACTTGACCTCGAACGAGAAGAGATAGTCTTTATCTTGCTGGCGGTGGCTGTCCGACGCCTCCGTCTCCGTGGAGTGAACGTCGTACGCCACCAGCCGCAGCGGCAAAGAGTCGAAGAAGCTCGCGAGATCCATAGCATTGAGGCCGCCGGGCAAGTTGGCCGTCTCCCACCGCGTGAGATCCACGTACATTGTGTGGAAGTCGAACGTGTAGGTCGGCCCTACTGCGTACCTTTCGGCGCCCAGCGGCGTGTGCCTTCTCCTGCTGCGCTGCTCTTCGCTCTCTCCGAAGTCTCCAGTGCCCAGTACGGGCGGCATATCCCCCACCGGCGTCTCCACGAATTGATCCACGGATTGAAACAGCGGGAAGGCCACGGCCGGCAGCTCGTCGGCGATCTCGCTGTCCGCGGAGCTGCCGAAGCTGAAGCTCACGCGCCCCACGAGTCGGCGGATCAGCCCCATGATCACCAGCGCCACGCTGCGTGTGAACACGCCCGGCGCAATACGCGCCGGCAGCTCGCCGCCTAGATAGATGGGACCGCGCGGCATCTTCTTGAAACGGCCCTGTACCTGGATCCAGAACATGCGGCGCTTGCCGGCGAACAGCGCCGAGTAGTGCGGGTCTTGCGGCTGCGTGCGCACCAGGAACAGCGCGTGGCCTGCGAACAGCTCCGTCTCGAAGGCGATGGGCGTGCGCGAGTTCATAGTCATGTCCTCGCGCTGCTCGCTGCTGCCCACGTCGCTCACTACGAGGCTGGCCATACGTTGGCGGGCTTCGCGCTCGCGGCGCTGGCGCTCCTCCTGCTCCTCGTCCTGCTCTTGGTCTTCCGGTTCCTCCGCGTCGTCGTCCGCGGCGTCGGGAAGCAGTTCCTCGTCGTCTCCTTCGGTGGATGCATCGTCCGCTTCCAGAGCGGACGGCATCCGCCTGTCATCCACCGCCTTGTGGAGCTTCTGCTGAAGGTGCTCATTGAGCCCGGAGCCGTGCTCCAGTAGCACGAACAGCAGCAGAGCGCCCAGCAGCCCGTAGAGTCCTAGCACGTAGTGCACGGCCACGCTGAGCGTGGCTAGCGCCGCCAAGTCTGGCAGCCAGTCTGTCTCGTCCGCCATGCGCCCGCCCGGTGTATTGTCGTGTGGGGAGCTCCTCGAGGCTGCGGGGGAAGGGTTTAGCCTGAAGTCCTTCAGCTGCGGTGGCGGCGGCTGGTTATTGCCGGATGGCAAAGTGCCTGATGCCCCGCGTGGGTTTTGCCGATGTGAGTGTGCAAGCCAAGGCTCTGGGATGCGCGGGGTAACGCCCAAGCCAAAAACTAAGGTCGATGGAAAAGATTGCGACCAAAAATTGGGGTTTCTAAACTGATTTCGCGGGCCATCCCAGTAGCGCGGGCCGTGGCGACTCCGACACAAACATAGTCTTGCAGCGGACCCCTTGAAGGTGCTTCTCAGCGCAAGTGGCCATGGCTGGGATCTGGCCATTATTGCTGGTGCGGCATGCCGGTGCGGCAATATACCATGTTGAAGCGAGCGCGCCAGTCGTTCCAACGCCGGTTCATTTCATGAAAGATCTCAACGTGGCGGCAGAGAAAGCGATACGTATCGCTTTTGACAGGGGATGCGCCAGCACGCACTTAAGCAAGTGTGTGCACCACACCACTGTCACACCGCCGCCAGCGCTCGTCCAGTGCTTGGGTCTGCCCTTGTCACGCTCCTGTCTCCACAATAGCAACAGACCTGGCGCCTTCCCCTCCATCCGTAAGAGAACCGCACGTCCAAAGCCCCATGAAGCCCCGTGACGCCGCCTTCGTGGTGGACCACCGGCGCCAGCTCAGCGGCGGGGCAGCAACACGCAGAGACGAGGACAAGACCAAGAAGAAGCGGCACAACAAGGCCGCAGCTTTCCAGCATCAGCATCACCCGGAGGTGTACAAGGCGCCCACTCCGGGCCCCAAGGCGTCTGCAGCTGCTCCACTACCGTCCAAGACGACGAAGAAAAAGGACAGCAAGAAGAAGGAGACCAAGGCCAAGCAGACGCCGCTGCAACAGGCTGCGGACCTGCTGCGTCAGGACAGCGTCAAGAGCCGCAACCACAAGCTGGTGCTGGCCCCCGCGGGGCCTACAGGCTCTTCGTCCTCGTCTTCGTCATCTTTCTGTGTGTCCAACAACTTCCCCAGTTGGGGGGCCAAGAAGAAGGAGGAGAAGCAGGTGGCGAAGCTGGACGCCCGTCGCGTCGTGACGGACGCGCTGCATGAGGAGATTCTCGAGTACACCAAGTACACCAAGGCCACGGTGGACAAGATGGCTGTGCATATTGAGCAGATGATCGCCAATGTGAAGGCCAGTGTGCTGTCGCTCTGGCCAAAGTCCAAGGTGGAGACGTTCGGCTCGTACTCGACAGGCATCTGGCTGCCCAGCAGTGACGTGGACCTCGTCATCTTGGACGTAGTGGAGGTGAACGACTCGCAGCTGACGGCCAAACACCTCAGGGAACTGGCGAAAGTGCTGGAGAAGAAGAAGTGGGTCGAGTCGCTGCTGGTGCTGGACACGGCCAAGGTGCCCGTGCTCAAGCTGGTGAGTGCAGAGACGTCGGTGCCCATTGATATCACGTTCGAGTCGGCGGCCACGCACAGCGGGCTTCTCGCACGCGACCTTATCAAGCGCTACGCGGACAGCATGCCGGAGCTTTACCCGCTGGCGATTGTCTTCAAGCAGCTTCTGCGCGAACGCGACTTGAACGATGCGTACACGGGCGGCCTGAGCTCGTACTCGGTCGTGCTGATGATCATCCACTTCTCGCAGCTCTGGCGGAACGGCGACTCGTGCTTCGAAGCGGCTTCCATCTACGCGTCGGGGTCGCTGCCTCCTGCTCCGTCTACTCTTGCAGCCAAGAACCAGGCCCAGAAGGCAGGACGGATACAGGACGGTACCGACGCCAGTAAATCTAGCAGCGCGTCCAATGCGCTTGAGGCATCGCCCTCGAAGGCTAAAAGCCCGCTCAAGAAGGCGGCATCCTTGCCAACTTCTACGTCGTCGTACGCCGCTATCGTTGCGAAACAGCAGGCTGCCGTGGATGAATCGTCTCGAGATGCGACTACGGAGCCACGATTCAGCTACGCCGCGATCGCAGCCGGTATTGCCAAGGTGAAGAAGCCCGTCCTTCCTCCTTCCAGCTACGCCGCCGCGGTGTCTGCACCAGCAGGTTCGTCGTCCTCGTCGGCAGTAAAGCGCAAAAGCGTTGTCCCCACGAAGAAACAGACACAGGATTCCCATCACTTAGACGCCGTCAGCGTGTCCAGCAGCAACGCGGACACGGAGGACTCGAGCTCATCGTGCAGCCACTCCTCCTCGACGGACAGTGACGACGAATCGGCCAAGACGCAGCCCAAGCAGCCCCCTGTGTCGTTAGGCGAGCACACGATGATGATCCTTGAGTTCTTCGGGATCATCTTCGACTACCGTAAGAACGGGCTCTCGGTGCGCGACGGCGGCTACATCTACAGACTCGCGGAGAACCACCGCTCGCACATCGGCAAGCCGGCACTAGTGATTGAAGACCCGATCCACCCAGACCGCAACGTGAGCGCCAGCAGCTTCGCGTTTTCGAAGGTCGTGGCACTGTTCGAGGACTCGTACTACGCGCTCAAGTACTACCGCTCATCCAAGTTTGCGCCCTCGGCACTGAGCTGTCTGCTCAGCACCTCGGGCCACACGAGCCATTCGAGCCACAGCCACAAAGTCCAAGCCGTGCGGTCATAGCACTGCCGAGATCCAAGTCCAAGCAAATCTATGCGTGCGTCTTGGTCTTCGACTGGGGATCTGATGGAGGGCGCGGTTATCCATGTTGTACACGATTTGTGAGCCAACGTTGAAGCAGGCAAGGAAAAAACACAAGTAGTTAGTAAGCTGTAGTCTAGCAAGCAGGAGAAACAAAGTAAATACAACGAGAAGGTGAGTGCGTTCGTGGGTGTTTGCAATTGAGTTTCGCGAGTTTGGACATGCGTGCCGAAGAAGAGGAGAGAAACAAAGACTGTTGGTGAGAGGAGTTTCAATCGCATCTTGACTGAGGGCAAACAGGAGTTCAGCGGCTTCAACGAAGCCTTCGATAAACCCCACAAGTTGTTGAGCTGCTCGATGAAAGATCCATATAATGTGAAATCTCTAGCTCAAGGGATCCGTACATCACAACCACGGCCAGGAGAATGCACGAGGAACACATTGGCAACGATCGGTTGCAGGCGAAATCAATACAGTACAAACTTTACGTGCAAGTACATGCTGCATCGCGCCGAGTAATCGGTTGGTTGTCGACCAGTGACTCAGCGCTGCGTTGTAGACAACGAGACACTCTATCTAGGAAGCTCTATGTGCTTCCAATCACCTGCCGATTGTAAACGTTATCCACTATCCGGCCGCTCATCGTTCCATGCGGCTGGACTCAGCAGCCTCTGCTGCAGAAAGTCTCATTTGCGAACTCGCTTCCAAGCACTCCAGTCTCCTCTTCGGTTCCGGTACATACCTTCTTTCCTATTCCCCTAGTCTTTTTCTTCTGCTTGTCCTCTTCCTGTGGGGCTGAATCCACTGACACTTAATCAGCGAGGGGTGCCGACGCCAGCCATGGACGAGTTCCATGCGCTGACCGGCTGAGATTAGACCCTTAGAACCTGATCCGGTTCGCACCGGCGGAGGGACTGCTGCGGCTTGTTGTGTTTGACGATGCATGTGCCTTCTTCATCGTCCTGTTGGCCCCATCTTCTCTAGGAAAAACACCGTGTAAGTTATCTTGAAACCTGTGAGCGTTCAATATCTAGTATTACGTTTTCTGACAATGTTTCGGTCCAAGTCGTTCAAGCAGACCTCAAGACCGCGTCAAGATGCTGGCAAATGGAGTTACCTACGGCGTCATGGCCGCTACGCTCGTCGCGGTGGCCGCCTACGCCATCACCGTGAGTCGTCACATGGACATCAGCTCGATCAAGAACTTCGTCAGGTACGACTTCGATCGCCCGAAGTCTGAACGAGGAAAAAGCGCATCTGACACTCAATTCTGGTTTAATGCAGTGCCAAGAACTCGACGAACCCGCTGCGCTTGGCGTGGTGCTTCTTTTCGGCTGGAATCGGTTCGGGTGCACTCTTCACGTTCCCTGAAATCGGCGTGAGCGCAGGGTCGTGGGGGATCATTGGTTACACGCTCTCGAGCATCACGGGCATGATCGTGCTGGCAACTGTGGGCCCTTACATCCGCTCGCTGGTGGGCGACAACGTCACCATGACGGACGTGGTCTCGCAGCGCTTTGGCTACGTCATGCGGCTGTACGTCGGCTTCATCGCCCTGGGCTACCAGTTCATCTGCCTGGCGTCCGAGTACACGTGCGTGGCGCAGCTCACGACCATGATGTCTCCTGACGCGCACCCGATCATCACGATCCTGATGGTGGCCTTCCTCACGAACCTGTATCTCACCATCGGTGGACTTCGCGCCAGCTTGGCGACAGATGTCTGGCAGGGCATCGGCGTGGTGTCTTTGCTGGCTCTAGTGTGCATCGTCATGTTCGTCCACGTGTCCATTCCGGAAGGCGAGTGGTCTCGCACCAACGTGGCTGCCTTTACGACTGAGGGGTTCGAGACGCTGGTGACGCTGGTCATTGCCGTGACAGCCTCCAACCTCTTCTTCACGGGCTTCTGGCAGCGTGTGTACGCCGCGGTGGATGACCGTACGCTCTACAAGGCTTCTTTCGGCGCCGCTGCTATCCTGTCGGTGTTCACTGTTGGGCTAGCGATGGCCGGCTTGGTGTCGTACCTGGCCTACCCGGACGGAGACCTGTTCTTCGCGATCCTGATTGACATGGGACGTGGCTGGCAAGTGCTCATCATTATCGTCATTGCCATGCTGGCGAGCGGGGTGTCCGACTCGCTTCAGATCGGTATCGCCGCTGAGCTTACGAGCTGCTTCCCCAAAATGACGCTGCTGCAAGCGCGTGTCATCGTTGGTACGTCCTTGCTTCCTCCTCCTCAACTTGGTTGCCAGACTAACCGTAATTTGTGTTCATTGATCACTCCAGTGCTCCTCAATGCGCCGGCCATCGCGATCGGGTACAAACAGTTCGACATCATGACGCTGTACCTCATCGCCGACCTGCTGTGCACGATTGCTGTGGGCCCCATGCTGCTTGGCGTGTGGAAGCGTGCGACTCGCGCGGGTGCGCTGGCTGGCAACGCCGCGGGCTTCCTCACTGTCTTCGTCTACGGCGTCATCGCTCAGGGCAAGTTCGTGGGCGGCTTCAACTGGTTCGTCCTGCCGGAAGGTCTCTACTCGCAGAACAGCATGATCACCTTCATCGTCACGCTCATCATCCCACCGATCGTGACTGTGGCTGTGTCGCTCATGACCCCCGAGGATAAGGAAGATGCCGCCTACCTGCTCGAGCACTCGCCCGTCCAGGAAGCCAAACTCGAGCTCTCCAATGTGCAGGAGGCCAAGCCCGAGTGAGACCTGGTCAACGGTCTGGGTAAAAGGTTCAAGGTCGACCTTCATGAACACCCCACAGACTTCATGCATACTGACAGCGAGTCCATTCTCCACGAAGTAATGGGAAACCAACCGCTTTGATTTCACTCTTGTTGTTGTTGCTCTTCTTCCCACGAAGTGATCATACTAATTGAAAAAGAGAACTAATAACCTTCTTCATTTCGAAAATAATTCTACCAAAAAGAAACTACAAACTATGCTCCGAAGACCACAGCAAACTCAAAAGCTGCGTGGTCTCTGAGCTACAAGCCGCTGAGCCGTGATGAAGTGGACATTGGGCCGGAGCTAAACCCATACTGCGGCGTCAGTGGTTCCTGCGACGCCGCGTAATACTCGGCGAAGCAGTTGTCACACACGCGCACGGGTTCGTCGTCGAAGCCAATGCCGAAGACCGACACCCGTCGACTCGAGTGCTCGTGGCAGAACGAGTTGCCGCACATGCGGCAGTGGTGACGGCGCACGAACAAGTTGAACGGCTCCTCGCACTCGTAGCAGTTGGTGGCGCGTGCCCACTTGACGATGCGAGGCATTCCTCGGCCTCCAAAGTGCGCGGGTGCAGGACGCGGCGGGCCCTGGTAGAACGACGACGCCACGGATGATGTGGGCGTCGGAGGGAGCCCGAGCGAACTGCCGCCACTGCGCGGGCCGTTGCCATGGGATGATCCTCCAGCCGAGAGTTGCGACTCGGACAAGGGCAACGACGGCAGACTCGGGGGAGCCTCGCCCATCGGCAGGTTGGAGAACGACGTGGTCGACGCCGCTGACGAAGAGCGCGTCGGCCGCGTGCTGGACGAGATCGACATGGCGTGGGACTTTCGAGACGTCTGGATCGCCTGCTCCTTCACCGCGATCGACTGGCGCAGCATGTTCATCTGGCTCTGAATGTTGAAGATGATCGAGTCCACGTCCGAGCCCGTCTCGCTCGGAGGGGCGTCGCCGTACAATGAGCCATCGGCAGAGGGGAAACGCTCCCTGCTGCCGCCCAGCGACTCTCGGCCGTACATGAAGGACTCGCGCGCAGCTTCCTCGTAGTTCTTACGAGCCACGAGCTGTTCCAGGAACTTGCACTTCGCGTCCAGCTCCTCGATCTTCTGCGAAAGCATGGACACATGGTCGACCTGCTGCCCGGGCATGACACTCTGCGCGCGGCGCGGCGGAAGCAGCGCCGCCTCGTCGTCGTTCTGGCCGTCTTCATCGTCGGACAGCGTGCCATCCACCGAGAACCGACGGCGTCCGGAGCGAGAGCGTGCCGCGCGACTCAAATCGAGCGGCGCACTACGCGGCGGTCGGGCAATCGTGGACGATCGTCGCCGTTGATCCCGCGGCAGACGCCCATCGCGACTGTTCTGCTGCTCGACGAGCATCTTCTGCAAGCGCAGAATCTCGTTCTCTAGCAGCGAGTTGCGGTCGTCAACGTGGCTGCTGCTTGCGCGGCTGCGGTGCTTACTGTTCGTGCGAGTACGCTGTCGACTGTTGGTGCGGCGGTGCGTCGGAGCGGAGATACGAAGCGGGGGCTCCAGCCGGTCATCACTGGTAGAGCTGTCTTCCTGCTCCGAACTCGAATGCGTTGCCTTCAATTTGGCCACACGGCGCTTCACTCGACTCGCGGTCGAGTCATCACTCGGGGACGGCTCAGCCTCCATTTCTCGTGTAGTGTGAGCTGCCTGGCACGCCCGGCGGAGTTTGCCAAACGCCGTACTCAGCTGGAAACGCTGGAGCTTCGCCGTCACGTAGCTGTTCTGCTCAAGCCACCGCCGGCTCTGCCTCTGAATAACGACAGCAGCAGCAACTTGGAGCTTCTCCCTCACCAACTTCTCGCGCTCTTGCTGGGCGAGCCAGCGTCTGCAGTACGCTTGAACTCGGATGGCTGCGAGCGTTTGGATCTTCAGCAATACCAACTCTTGGCGTCTCTTCTGAGCCAGGAACCTTCTGCAGTGCGTCTGGATACGAACCGCAGCAGCAAACTCGCGTTTATCTTGACGAAGCGCTGCAAGCTTCCGCTCAGCCAGCCAACGCCTGCAATTGGTCTGAATGCGGATAGCAGCAGCAAGTTGTCGTTTGGCCCTCAGCATTTCCGCAAGCTTCTGCTGTGCTACCCAACACCTGAATGCAGTCTGGATGCGGATGGCCGCAGCAACCTGGCGCTTTTGCTTGAGCATTTCGGCCAGCTTGCGTTGAGCAACGCAACGCTTCCAGAAGGCCTGAATACGAGTAGCCGCCTGCTCACGTCGTAGGTGACGCAGCTTGTCCACTCGTCTCCTCCCCAGGAATCCACGGGCAATCGCCTGAACATGCACGACGAACTCACGCAGTTCCTGAAACAATACGCGGCGTCGGTATCCTCGGAAATGCTTTTGCACCACAGTCGCGCAATGGGTCCGAAGCTCAAGGCGATACCGAGAAAACCGATTGTACGTGGTAGACTTGCAAAACACAAGCGTCTTCCCCACTTGCACATCCTTGCGACGCACATCATTCTCGAAAGCTGTGCCACTTCCGTCATCCGTGACCACAGTTAATGCGCCTGCATTCCTCTCTTCACGCTCCACGCCGTCTTCCAGAAGTACCTTGTCCATCAGCACAGTCACCAGTGCTTGCGCCAAGTCGTGGTTGTTCATCTTCGTCGTTCTTTCCCGCGTGCTCAAGAAGCACTTGAATCCTGAAAACAGTTCAACGAAGTTTGCGTGCGCGAGACGCACAGAATACCCATGGCGCGCGATTCGAACTGCCTCCAGCACACCAACCGATCGCATTTGCTCCACCATTCTTTCGCGATCGAAAATGCCGGGCTTCTTGACCTCGTTGGGCTTCAGGCAGCGAACGTAATGGGCCTCCGTGCGTCCGATCTGAACGATGAGGCGGTCCAGCTGACTCTTGAACTGCGCAGACACGCTCGGCGCACGCAACATGGAGTGGCGTCTTCGCGTGTTCGCTCCGTTTTCCCCGTTAGGTGAGTCCACGTTCTCATCGGCTCCGATCGCCACGACCACTTCGTTACTGGAAAAGGACAAGATGTCGCTCGCATCCGCTGGGAGGGCATCAGTGTTCTTCTCGACAAACTGCTCCACGTTGTAACACACGCGGCCGGCGAAGTGATGGACCACGAACTGGTGCTTCACACGCTCCATCTTTGACGCCGAGAACGGGTGTCTTTTAGTATCCTGCGGGGCTGCTTCCTCCTGTGACCCACTCCGGTGAAGATACCTGCTAAACGACGACATGAGGAGCGGGAGAGTGCTTTGGGCAAGTTGAGGCTGCTGTAGGAGCCCGGCCGAGTCGGCGGAGCCCTCGCCACCATGATACCGATAGAACTTGGTGCTTAGTGCTTGGTTTGAGCCCTTCGGCATCAGGCACTCCTGGTCCAACAGAGAAAAGAGACCGTTGCTCTTGTCGTCGAACAGGGCCAAGCAAGCTGCATTGCTCGGGTACGAGATGTTCCTCCAGTCGATTCCCTCGCCAATATACACCTGCTGCTCACGCACGAACACAAACTCGTTGAACTGAGCCTGGAGTCTTTCGTTCGCGTAGTTGATGCAGAGCTGCTCGAAGCCATTGCGGTTCAAGCTCTCGAAGCCGAAGATATCCAAGATACCGATGGTAGCCAGCTCCTCGTCCTCATCCGAGATCGAAATGGCCGAGTCGTAGTAGTTAATCTCGTCGCTCAGTCGGCGAACCAGCCACGTAAACAGTCGACCGTAAATGGCCTTAGCCAGCGATCGACAGATATCCTTGGCCTGCTCCGGGTTCAGTTTCAGCACCATGACCTCCATTCCTGCCTTGATCTCTCGGCTGCTCAATAGCGTCTCCAGCTTGTCCACATCCACGCCCATAAGCTCCGCACACTTGTCCAAATGGAACCGAGATGCTTCGGTAACAGCGGTCGCGTCCTCCTGGCCGCCAGCAGCAGTAAACTCGACATTTCCAAGATGCAGCAACGCCGCCAGGATCTTGAAAATATCAAGTCGCTCCTGCTCGCCGACCCCCGTATCTTCAAAAGCCCGCACCGTCTCCACGTAAAGCTGCGCGTACTTGTCCGCCACGGCTCTTTTCCTTGCGAAATTCGGTCCATACGAGTTGAGTAGCTCGTACCTGCCTCCCCTTTTCAGTCCCAGGACGTCCAGCAGCTCCTTGTCTGCTCCTTCGAGCAGCTCATAGAAAATGTGGAAACTGCGTTCCTCTGGGTTCTGGTGCAGCAGCCGCACCTTCTCCAGCAAGTAGCTCACGATCTGGGCGCCGACGATCTCGTTCTGGTCGCCAAACTGGATTTTAATGAACTTGCCAAAGCGGCTCGAGTTGTCGTTGCGGATGGTCTGCGCGTTGCCGAACGACTCGAGGATGGGGTTGGTCTGCAGGATCCTGCGGCCGATCTCCACGGCGCCGCTGGTCTCTGCTTCGGACCGCGATTGATCTCTCCCCACGCTGGTCAGAAACTGCATGAGGAACTTGGTGCTCTCGGTCTTGCCGCTGCCGCTCTCGCCGCTCACGAGGATGCTCTGGTTGAGGCGTTCCGGCTTGAGCAGGCCGCCGAAAGCCTTGCCGCCAATGGCGAACACGTGCGGCGGCAGCTCCTTGGCTGCACTGGGCCGCACCATCTTCTGCTTGTAGAGGTCCAGTTGGGCTTGAGCGTAGAGCTTTGGCAGCGGCTTGAGAGGGTTGAGAGCCACGAGAATGTCCCCGATGGACGTGTAGATCTGGTCGTGGGCGAAGCGCTCGCTCAGCGCTTGCAGCAGCGCCGCCTCGTGCAGGTGCTCGAGGCTCGTGAGGCTGGCCATGGTCGGGAAGTCGGCGGACACGTTGGCGAGGCAGAGCTCCTGGTCGAAGCCCGGGTAGCGGCCTGAAGTGAGAAATTGTTAGTTTAGTTTAGGCAATATAGACCTGATTAGGGATAGAGAGACGTACGCAGCACGAGGTCGTCCGTGTCGAGGCGCCGCACCTGCACGAGGCCGGCGCCGGGCTGGCAGTCCACGACCTCGCCGGGCGCCCACACGGCGGCGTCCTTGGTCTTGACCCACACTCTGGTGCCCGCGTCCATGGCGGACGAGAAGCGCGAGTTCGGCGAGAAGTGGCGGGTCTACGAATGAGCGTCTGGCCCGGTTAAACACAAGCCCTTCTTGCTGCGCTTTTGTGGGGATGGACTGCGAGAATGTCAGTTTTTCAAAAGTGTATAGAAGTTTGTATGCGAACGAGAGGCGGGACAATGTCGAAATTCAAACTTTTGCCCCGTCGAAGGCGTCGGAGCGGCACTTGACCGCAGCGCGTCTGCTTGCTGGAATGCGATGAGGCAGGAGCAGTCGTTGTGCTGTGCGACGGCGGACCTCAACTGGCTCGCGTTGGCGCTAAGAGGCTGGAGCGAGCTGCGAGTGGGTGGCGCCGAGGAGGTTATTGCGCGACCAAGTCTGCTTACAGCGCTGGCATGGGGCTTCTTATTCAGAGGACCAAGCTGCCAGCTGCACAACGGAACATGACACGCCGACGCCGACGCCGAATACCATGGCGAGCGGTACGAGAGCTGCAGCAGCCGGTCTGCTTTGCGGCGGCGGCATTCTGCATGTATCTACCATTGTCACGGCCCAAGATCGCTTCCATCTGAAGTGGCGGGGAACATTCACTCGCGAAACGGCGATATAACTGAAGATACGGTACTGTACGCTCGAAATCGAGCGTCGAAGCCGCTGCTAATGGAGCTCCTTGGACGAGAGGAGGACGAGATAGTCCGGCGGCGAAGCAAACACATCTCGTGGTCCGCTATCAGCCTTCGCGCCTGCGCGCCATCGATTCGGGAACAGCGCTGCTGAGGGGCATTACGTGTCGCGGTGCAGCCCTGCCACCCACGGCATCGCAGTTGCCACAAAGCAGCCCAAACTGCAATCGAACACCCTCACCGCCCGCAGAGACCGGACTCGGAACTGTCCCCACACGCCGAGCCCCAAGCCACCAAGACGCGGCTATCGAGACGAGCGGCGTCACCTTTTCTCAGGTGAGCCCAGCTGGCTTGCCCAACATGGCTACGGACGGACACAAGACCGGACGCCGAGCAAAGCATGCAACTGAAGGAAACTTTTCATGGCCAACTTCATCCAGGGCGGAAAAGTTGAAAAAAATCAACCAGCGGCAGCAGAGAGAAGGCCGATCTCCCTCTACGAATCATCCTCTTGTCCACCACCCGCGTGTCGCCAATCTCCAACGTCCAGCATTGTGCTGGACGCTCGCCATGTGCACCAAATTGCGAGCGGTCTTCCGCTTCCAAACTGTCAAAAGCAGTACATCATGTGGTCCACAAATTACTTCCAAACTGCATCATTCATGTGTATCACACTATTAACCGCCACCTTTTTTGACTGGCCGCGGACAACGTCACCACCAGCACCAGCACCTCTTCCGTCTGTCCGCCATGGTCAAGAAGCGCGAGCTGACGCCGCTACCGGCCTTCGACCAGCACGCGCTGCCCGAGTTCTTGCAGACGCACGGCTTCAAGGAGCTGCACGCGCTGACCATCTGGCGCTTCCTGGCGCAGCACCCGGAGGCCTCTTTCCAGGACATCCCGGGCATCCCCAAGACGCTTCGATCTCTGCTGAGCGAGCATTTCGCGCACTTCACGACGTGCGTGGCCACAGAGCAGCGCTCGACTGATGGCACCGTGAAGCTGCTGGTGCGACTGCAGGACGGCCACGAGGTGGAGGCCGTGATCATGCGTCACAAGGGCCGCAACACGCTGTGCGTGAGCTCGCAGGTTGGCTGTCAGATGGGCTGCACGTTCTGCGCCACGGGCACACTGGGCATCATCGCCGACCTGTGCAGCGGCGAGATCCTGGAGCAGCTCGCACACGCCAACAAGGTAGCGCCCATCCGCAATGTCGTGTTCATGGGCATGGGCGAGCCGCTCAACAACTACGACGCCGTGCTGGCGGCTATCCGCGCCATGACCAAGGTGTTCGGTCTTGCCCCCAAGTACATCACGCTGTCCACGGTGGGCGTGATCCACCGCATCCGCCAGTTGTCCAAGGACGCGCCGCTCGTGCGGCTCGCGCTGTCGCTGCACGCGCCAACGCAGGAGATGCGCAGCCAGATCGTGCCCACATCCACGGCCTACCCGCTCGACAAGCTCATGGCGGCCATTGACGACCACCTCGCCATGAAGTACGTGAAAATTTACTGGATCTGTTGATGCTGGAGTTTTTCTAACTAGTTTTGCTGTTGCAGGGAGGGCAAACTGGTCATGGTGGAGTACTGCATGCTCGCAGGCGTGAACGACTCGATCGAGACGGCCCATATCCTGGGCAAGCTGCTGCAGAACCGGTCGGTGCATGTGAACCTCATCCCTTACAACACCACGGAAGTCGGCGCGCAGTTCCACTCGCCGTCGCCTGAGGACATTCGCGCTTTCCACGCCGTGCTACGCGATCCGTACAACCTCAAGGCCACGATCCGCGAAAACCACGGCACGGACATTGACGGTGCTTGCGGCCAGTTAGCCCTGAAGAACAAGCCCGACGGCAACGTCGTGCAGCGCGACATCGAGGACCTCGGCCCGCGGAGAACCAAGAGCCCGCGCAAGAACAAGAAACCCTCGTCGGCTTCGGACAGCGAAAGCGGCGACGCGTCTCCCGTCGTGACGCCTTCTGCTGCCTCGTGGCTCGCCCGTGCTAACGACTTCGTCGATGAGCACCAGCAAGCGATTGGGCTGGCCTTGTTGGGAGCATCCGTTGCTGTGCTCGCGATCGGCATCGCTCGTCGCGGACGGGCTCACGTAAATTAATCCAGCAGCACTATCAAGTGTGGATACACACATAGAAGCTGGTGTTTCATTTCAGATCAGCCGAAGCATTTTCTTGATGTCCTTGTCCTCGTTCATCCGCTGCCGCCGGCCTGCAAGTCGGCTCTGCTCTGCCTTGTCAGCCTCAGCCGAACGAAGTTGCCGCACAGCCTCCATATCTCGCTTCTCGTGGCGATTCCGAACGAACCAGAAGCTTTTGGCCTCTCGTCGACGCTCCAATGCTTCAACTTCACGGACCTTCACAGCTGCGGCGAGACGCTGTTGCTCCTGCTCTTCTGCCTTGACGCTGCTTGCAACGGCCGCTCGAGCTGCACGCCGCATCAGCGCTCCGGACTGCGCTACGAAACTGGTTTCAAACTTGCGCGTCAACTTTCGGCGGCGTGAGGTGTGGCGCTGTTGCTCCAGCAGCTCTTGCGCGTGCAGCTGGTCGAGTCCACGTTCGTATCGCATGCGCTGCAGCTTGACGTCGATGTCCAACTTAACGCCCGCGATTTCGGTCGCTTTCTCTCGCTGGAGCATGCGCCGGTCCACGATGAGCGCCTCCATTGCTCGCTCGCCCTCCTCACGCAAGTCACGAACATGACAGTCACGCACTAGCTGCTCTTGGTACTGTTTGTCTTCGACGCACGCGTAGCACGTTTTTCCCAGTCGATTCACGAGCTTTTGGTGTCGACTACTTCCCAATGGAGTTGCGGAACGAGGAGGAGCTTGTGGCTGTGTGGACTGCGATAGTAGAGTTGGAACTGTTACCTGCACCCGATCGCTTCGGTGTCGCTCAGCATCCGCCGGTAAAGCTGATTCAACTACGTGCAATGGCACTGGAGATATGTTAGTACCAGGTGATCCTGGTGGTGGAGGCCTGGGGAACACACGAGGAGGTCCACGAGGCTCCAGCTCTTGTGGCCGCACAGGCTCCAGTGCCTGAGGCTCTCTTGGTGGCATCTGCTGGACGTGGAAGTCGGGGGGCGCCTTTGTCGTCTTCAAGATGGACTGTGAAGCCCCATGGGCTTTCAGAGCAGCACGTTGGGCCTCCAGCTTGCGCTCCGTGTTTTTCCACCAGCGTGATGGGAACTCATCTTGCAACCAAATGCGGGACTCGTTTAGAATCGCATCGCTCTCTTCTTGCGTGGCAGCTTGGCTCAAAGCCCACTAAAGTCGAACAACACAAGGCGTTAGCTCGGCCTGTTTGCATTCTACATGCACAAATTTGGGTTTTTCTTACCTGGTGATGGCGAAATGCAGCACCGAAAAGAGCTTCCAACGAGAACATTCGCGCGTACGTCCTAGTGATCGGGTCGAATGTCTTGCACACTAACAGCAGCGCGCGCTTTCGTGCTTCATCAATCGACTCAAAAGTCAGACGCACGAAAGATGTAGCGTCGTCCCCTTCCTGGGACGGATCTAGTTGCCAGTTTCGCGTCGACTTGTGCACCGATAAGCGTCGAGCGAGGTCCATCACTCGCGTGGCCGAGTCGACAACGCGCTGGCACATCGGGAACTCTCGAAACGGATTCATTTGAGCAAACATTTCTGCTACTGGCGGCTGCGCGACGCCCAGCATCAGTTCACGCTCCATCAGCGTCGGCTCGACCTGCACTCCATCAACCAGTAGTAGTGCGGCAGCGTCTTCAAACCGCGAGTTCATGCTTTCCTGCTCTGGATCTGGTGCCCCGGGCATCCACACGGGCAAATACGCACTGCATCGCTGGCTTGACCACTGCTCGACCTTTGACGAGCTTATGTGAGCTGAAGGCACGGAGGAGATTTGGTGATATTGGGGCTGAGGAAGCAGAATCGAGCGCTCTTCTCGGCTGGCAGTGTAGAACAGTAGCTGCCCTGGGGTCAAAGTGAGCTCAACGCGCGTTCCAGACACCATTCGACAGTGAAGACGGTGCTCATGGCATCGATGCCTAGCCATAACCGCCTGCACGGCCGGCCACGATCCCACAAGAGCGCGATAAACATTCGCTTCCATGAAGAGAGTACGGGAATTGATACTTGCTCCAACCAGAAGACACGCGCGGAGCACGTCAAGTCGACGTCGAAGTCCAATACGAAAGCGCCACCACCGCTGGATACAAACAAGAGCACGCGCGATGGTCACCTCAAGGGTATTTCTCCGCGACTGGCACATCGAGGCTCGCCAGGCAGATTGGATCAGCAAAGCTGCATCCGCACGCTTCGCTTCTTCATACGGCAATGCAAAAGCCCTCGCTGGTCCCACCGAACACATGGAGACAGCACGATCAAGGCTTGCCACGATATGCAGATACATGTCAATCGTCCATGGAATGAACACCTTCATCTTCGGGTAGACAACGCATTGTTCTTGCGATGAAATGACCAGTCGTTTCCGCTCCCATCGGCTTGGCGCGTGCCCTCGAGCACGAAGCTTGGCCTTCGTCAAGGAGAAATGCGTTTCGGTGTTGAGATGCTGGCGTCGGCGCTGCTGCTGCTTCACACAGGCGTTTAGAATTTTCCGATTGCAAATAACCAGCCGCTGGCGGAGTTCACGAGTGACTTGGGTGAGGTGAAGCACCACCGCGCGTGACTGGAGCTTCATCATCATCTGCAGCCTCGTCGGACTCTTGCCTTCATTCATTTCTGCATTCGCGATCGCCTGTCGATGCTGACTCTGGATGGAGGCAATGCGCTCCAGATCTTGCTGCAGAAACCTCTTTTCAGCCACAAGCAACTGGTTCTCTTGATCGTTATCGCTCGGGAACGCGCGGATCAACGCAGGCCAGCTGGGCGAAGTCGTACGCCGCATGTGCTGGCTATTGTGTGAGTACGAATCAAGTGTTGACTGTGCCTCTTGGCCCATGCGCAGGAGTCGATAGCCTTCGTCCTCTTCCCGTCGTAGGTGCTTGGGTCGCACTGGAGTTGTAGCCCTTGCATCTGGCGTCGAAACTAGTCGCACAACGTTTGAGTTTGGGTTTGGGCCGCGCAAGACACTGATGCCAGAACAGGCACAGCGTTCTTGAAGGAGCGCCAGACGATCGGCACGGGACAAGGTCATCAGGTAAGGGTCACGGCGCGCGACTCGCGCTGCCAGCGTGAGCAGCTCCTCCTCAAATTCAGGCGTGTAGTAAATCCAGATTTCTTGCTGATCACGCAGGAGTTGCCGCGTGCGACGCGCGTGCCGCTGGTACACCATTTGGCACCAGAAGCGGATCTTCTTGATGGCCACGGCCCGTTTCCTGGCTTGGAAATGCGTTCGCCATCGACGGATCATCGGCAGCATCTTCTCGAACGACCGTCGAGCTAGTGGCGACAAATGCCCGTGACCTGCTGCGACGGGTGCCATGAGGAGCTTCGACTCGCCGTTCGCAGCCACCAGCTCACAGATCTGACGCTTGATGAGCTGGCGAAGCAGAAACCCGCGAATGTGCTTCTGAACGTGGATGATGAGCTCTCGCACATTGCGGAAGCGCGGGAAGTTGGCGCGTCGCGACAGGTATCCCCTCACAAGCTTCTGCGCGCGCACACTCGGACTGTTGTCGGCGAAGATACTCGCAACGGCTGCCTCTGTTTCCCCCACGTAAAGTAGCGCGGCATCATCAGTCTCAAACTCGAGGGGCATCTGCAGATGGGCAATGCTGAGCCGTGGGTCGAGCGCGTTGAAGCGAGTATTGGGACGAGCGTGCTGCACAACTTCTTGGTCGGTCGTGACGAAATTGTCGAGGGCCTTCAGGAACGGCAGCTTGTTCACGACGAAGCTGCGCGCATTCTTGAGCGCCATTAGCGGGTTATTCGCCAAAGAAAGCCATAGCAGAGACCCCGAACACCCTTCAAGCCCCTCGATGTCTGCCCACGTTGCTAAAGCGTTCTGAGAGAGGAAGCAGAGACTCAAGCAACGGAACTGCGACCAGAAGTCCACACCAGGCAGACTGGCGATCTCGTTCTGCGACGCGTTCAGCACGCGGAGTGTCCGAGACATTCCCAAGATCGGCTCCAAGTCGCGCAACGCATTTTGTTGAACGTTGAGCACTACGACGAAGTCGAATCCACCCGACGTAAATAGTGTGAGGTCAAGCATGCCCTCGCTCACGCGCTGCACTACTCGAAGCTGCCACTCCCACGCATCTCCATCTTCATCATCGTCATCATCTGCTGTAATCTCAGCGTCTTGGTTCGCAGCATTTTCACTCCATGGCGCTAAGCCATTGTCGAGCGATGCTTCGACTTGCTCGAGTGCTGCGTCTGCCTTCTCCTCGGCCGACGCCTCTTCCATTTCCTCAATCATCGATGAGTTAGACTTGTCCTCGGTCGATTCCCTGTAGTCTCCCACCACTTCTTCTTCAGCTTCGCTTATCTCTTCTGGCTGCTCATTGGTGTCGACATCATTTGAAGGCTCGCCCGGCAGTGAAGACATCGCTGACGAAGACGCACAATATCTTCAGCACCAACCAGTCGAGCAAAGTTAGAAAGGGCCGTAACGGCTCATGCAAAAGTTAGTCCACCTCAAAGCAGCAGGATCCTCCTCACCTGCTAATCCCTCGACAGCAGGAACATCTCTCGCTCGCACTCCAGCGGCAGCTTCGTTCACAATATCGTTGCATTTGTTGAGCCTTTTCGGCAACTCGTCTCGTGCACTCTCCTCGCAGCACGACAAGCACAGCGGTCTACTTTCTACAATCTGTCTGCCTTTATACTGAGGCGGATGTGCATCATCTTGAAGCATTCTGCGTGGCAGATTGGACCTCCTTCGTCAGTGACTGTGCACTCCCTGTAGCGATGGAGGAGCGTGTCGGCGTCAACGATGGAGTGGCATCATCCTGCGGCCTTTTCACCTTCTTAGATGAGCGTGCTGGGGCCTTATCCTTTCGAGTATAAGACTTGCGCTTGCGTGGCGCCTGCTTCTTCGTCGCTGCGGCGTTACTGTACGCTGTTGCCGAGGTTGAGAGCCCCACCATCGCGTCATCCAATGCCTTTATCGCCGCAGCTTCAGCGTCTTCAGGATTGAAAGCACCATCCTCAGTCTTGGTCTTGCTTTTAGATCCAACGCCAGTCAGCACCTTCACGTAAGTATCCAAGGGTTCTGCGGTTTTCGCGAACGTCAGCGGGAGCTTCGAGTACTCGTTCAACAGGATCTTCAAACGCGACAACTGCTGCGTCTTGTTTGCCGTCTTTGTCATGCACTTGTGCGCGCGAGAGACCCACGCATCCACACGACCGATCAAGCTTCGAAGAGGTGTCAGAGTCTTCTTGTCCTCCCAGAGACCGTGCTCGGTAGCATACGCAATGGCGTTGCTGATCTCACCACGTGACGGCCTCTCCTGCAAAAGAGACACCACTACCTGGCTCCACGAGACTGCGCGCAGCAACCGTGCGTACATGTCCACACCAGGGAAAAGCTTGTCGATACCCATGGACACCGGTGCGGAGGTGGGACTTGTGCCCGACGCAGGGGCAGGACGCACCATTTCATCGAGAGCTGTAGCATACTCTCGAGGGAGAAACGTTGAGAAGTCGACGTTGGCGCGCGACAGCAAAGCCGTCGTGTTGAGCAGTGCTACAGCTTGCCGCACCCAGGTCTGTGCATAAGGAAGCATACGATGCCGAGCGTGGAAGACATCCGAAATTTCACGAAGTGCCTGCTGCGCATTTGCCAGTCGATCGCGACTCAGACGTAGCGAGCTCTGCAGCTCCACCACTTGTTTGCTTGTTTCGGTGTGCTCGCTTTTCATCTTGGCGAGTTGCTGCTCCACACCTCCAGCAACCATTAGCGCTGCAAAGCGCTCTGTGCTCCCCATCAGCGTGGTAGCCATCTGATTCAGCAGCGGCGGGGTTGGCTTGGCCCCTGAAGTCAGATGTGGTGCTGCAGTTAGCGTCACAGCAGTGGTGCTGGTAGACGTTGTTGCTGGCTGGAGGGACGAGACTGGAGCACTAGCTGGGGTGGCCACGGAAGAAGGTGACTTCGAGGAGTCAGCAGGCTTCGAGGCGCTGACTGTAGGTTCACTCGGATTCTTCACTCCATTCGTACCCGTTGGATTGGCCACCGTGGTTGCCACGGGTTTCGCGGCGAGTTCCACCTTCGGTGCTGTCTTCACAACATTGTTGGCTGTGCGCATGGGCGGAATCAAGATGTTTGGGTACTGCGGGCGATTTAACGCCGTTGCAGTTATGCCTGCAAGAGTTGATGCCGCTGCTGCACCTGCCATAGCTGCACTACTGCCAGTACTTGAAGCGACACCAGCAGTAGACGCTGCAGCGGCAGCGAGGAGGAGTGCGTTGGTTCCAGAAACAGCGACTGAAGCAGATACGGTGGCAGCAGGCTTCGTGGAAGGGCCTGTTGTCACTGAAGTTGCTTCTGCTGCTGACGTTGTTGCCGATGGTAGCGGAGTAGCTGGTTTCAGCTGCGGTACTTGCTTCGACGCTTGTGGCTGACCAGTAGTACCATTTCCTCCAGTCGGTTTGATGGACAGACAGGCCTTCGCGCGCTCAATATCGTCGATTCGCGCTCGTAGCTGGCTCACTTGGTTGTTGCAGCTAAATAGCAGCATTTCCGTACGCTCCACGGTCTTCTCCTCGCGCTTAACCTTGCGCAATGCGCTCGCCTGCTGCTTTTCAAAAGTCTTGGCAAACTCTTGCATGTCCCACAGACTGCTCTGCTGCCCCGCAGTCTTCGCATGCTGCAGTACTGCTGTAAGCTCCTGCAAAATGGTACACGACGGACAGGTGTAGTGCTCCACCTTCTCCGCCTTTTCCTTCGACATGCCAATGCAGCTGTCATGGAACCAGTCGTCACAGTAATCGCATCCGATCATGAGTCCGTCGAAAGGCTGGCGGCAGATGCAGTAGCGCTCAGTGGCTGCCTTGAGCACATCTCGATGCATGTCCAAGTCAATCACTAATCGGGCGCACTCGTATTCATTGAGCAAGGCAAGCAAGTTTGCCACGCGGGCCTGACCGTTCTCGATGCCCGACGCCAACACACGAGTTTCCCAGTCGCTTGCGATTTCGAGGTGTTCCTTCAGAAAGTCGAACACAGGCATGTCGATGGCGATGTCTTCTCCCTCTTCAACAAGCGAGCGTGCTGCACTTATGCTCATTCGACCAATTCCCTTTGTCATCAAAGCTCTGAGGCGCTTCTTCAGTTTCGAGAGCCAGAGCCTGGCTTTCTTCGCTTCATCCATGACGATCTTGAAAGCGCCTTGCTCCAGAAGCAATCCACTGCCATTGTCAAGCAACGCCTGGAGCTCGTTCACGTGCGCGTGCTTGTCAGCCACACACTTATTCACACGCTCCGTCCACTCGAGCACCACCTTTTCGTGGGCTTTTAGATACGCCAGCGGCCACAGTATCCGCTCTAGAGTCTCAAGCGTCTCTGTTTTCAAAACATCAAGTGGTTTCAATGCCAGGAGATCTTCAGTAAACTTCTCGCCCCTTGCAACAAGATCCTGGAGAGGAAGTATCTCGTCGTAGAAGAGAGACCGCGAACCTTGCAGCCACTCCAACGACGAAATGATCAGGCTTAACGCCTGCTGTTCCGGAGCTGCCACACTCAGTATGTCACCTTCTTCTTGCACATGAAGGATCTGCTGCTTCCACGCGTCCAATGCTCGCACCGACTCATCTGTGATATTTTCCGTGATATCACCTTCCTCTCCGGCCAGCACGAGCTCTTCGACTGTTTGACGTGCTTCCGCTTCCTTTAACTCCAGGGTATTCACGGCATCAAAACTTTCCTCTGCCATGACCAACACGGGTTCCAAAAGATCACGCCCGTTCTTCGCCAACCATGAAGTTTTCGAATCTCCAGCGTTATCGTTTTCATCCTTAGCCACCGACTTCTGCATGCAGCCACTTTCAATCCGGACATGCGTCATAATCGAATCGGCATGGATCTCTAATGCCTGCATGCTCACAGTTGCAACGCCGTTTATGCTGGGAAGCTTCGAGTCTGTCAGCACGGTTGTTTGCGCTCCATTTGCAGTACTGCTAGCCTCAGAAACAACTTCGGGTTTCGGACTCTCCTCCTTGCCGTTCTCGATTGGTGGCTTTTTATCATCGCTCGGACCCTCGGAATCAACATCCATCGGGCAGCCACTGCTGTCCTTCTGTTCCTGTTTGACAGCACCAGGAGCCTCACTGGACGGCGTTGATGACACGTCCATGTCGGTACTCCCATTGCTTTCTTTTGCTGGATCCGTGGCAACTACGTCACCAATATGAAGTTTCTTTTTCGCCTTTTGCAGCTTCCCATACACCAACAGATCGAACGATTGAAGACGTTCAACCACCTTGGTGATAGAAACGCTCATTTCCCCATCGATAACGTCATGTGCCTTCGCTCGCCAAACCGTAAGATCATTCAGTTCTTTCGAAAGGATGCGTAGCTCCTCACGAAACAGAAATCGCAACCTTTTGGACTCGTCCAGCAATTCGCGTAGCTGTTCCATCGTGAACGGGTTATTGGCCAGACGCTTTTTCCTCGATTGCCGCGGAGGAATGCAGTCGCGAACACGCGCCGCCCAATCTTTCTCTCCTTCCACGATACTGGCGAGACTCATTCCTTCCTCAAATGTGAATGGGAATCCGTCAATTCGCTCAAGAAGAGTTGATGCCTGCGCCAAATCGCCTAGTTCTCGGGGCATAGAGTCAATCTCCATACCGGTCGCTTCCATTGTTTGATCTGCCGCCTCGGAGGCCATCGTCCCTGGTAAGCAACCAATGCCCATCAAGATGGCACTAGCCTCCGCTTGTGCCTCAACACCCTTGAGAAGCAGGTCGTTCAGGGGCGTGGTATATGAAGATACGTCAATTGCAAGCGTCTGCGACTTCTCGATCAGTTTGCTGATTGCATCCATAGTCTGCTTCTTTGCTCTATCCGTGTTAGTAGCTGACGAGGATCTGGACGAATGTGACGACGAAGGTATGTACGACGGTAATGAGGCGTACAACTTGTCAAAACCTGCGACGCCGAGGTTATCCCGCAGCTCGTTAATCCATTTACGTGCCTGGTCCATCGCAGCGTTGATATCGCGCTCCACCTGTGGCTTCCAACGTGACTGTTTCTTCGGATGGATGCGCTCTCGAATGGTTTTCGCCTGCGTGAGGAGATTTTCCATTTCCTCGATGGACTTGCGAGAAGCAAGTTTTGAGGCGGCGGTCGTGGACCACTCGCGGGCAGCAATTTCCGCTTCTAAAAACTTCTGTTCGTCCATGATTACAGGAATCTCCTTTGCCTCGTCCAAGAGCTCCTTCAGCTGCTCGAGAGTTACGTCAGCGCCATGGTCTATCGCCTCTTTAACCTTGGCAGCCCAGTCGTCGGCGCACTCCAGCAGGTCTTGCATTTCGAACATCTCAGTACTATTTTCACACGGTGCATCGTCTACCAGCGCGCGAATCGCCTCCAAATCCATCTTCTTGGTAGTGGAGCTGCCCGCTCGACGAGTAGCTCGACGATTCGGCATACATTTGCGAGCCTTAGCTAGCCACGTCTGTGCACTCAGCATTTTGCTTTGAAATTGCTCCACTTCCTGCTCGAAATTCACTGGCACCAGCTCGATCTTCGCGAGAACGTCACGCATTACAGGCAGGCTCACCTTGTCCTCTGCCAGCATTTTCTCGATCGTTGATTTGAGCTCCTTCGCTTCCTCCACGGTGGCGCGGAAGCTGCTTTCTTCCGGGAAAACCAGTCGCGGGGCCATAACCGCTTCGAATAGCACGTCCAGCTCTTCTAGGTCCACCTTCCTTCTCTGATGCCGTTTGCTGCTGTGTTCCAGTGCTTCCTTCAGCTGCGTGAGCGCGGTGCCAAATGCGCGCAACCTCGACACAATCGCCTCCTTTTCTGGCAAATCCACCTGCATGTCCTCGGCCCGGTGCAACAACTGCAGCAGCCGCGCGCGGTCCACTTTCTCGTTGCTCACGGTCGCACATTGCTCTTTCCACTCCAGAACTCGCGTCACCAGCCGCGCCAGCACCCCCGCCTCTGTGGGCGGGATTACGTTGGTGCTGGCTCTGGCTTTCTCGTGCAGCTCGCACATCTGCTTGAGCACCTGTCCATCAATCACCGTGAACCGCATGCAGCGGTAGAAGGCCAGCAGCCACTTCTTGGCCTCCTCGGCGGCCGTCAGCTTGGTCGGCTGGGCCACGACTCCTACAGAGCGGGGCAACTCGATGCTGTGCCGCGCGTACAGCGCGCAGGCCGCGTCTGTCGGGTTGTAGTCGAAGCGGTGCAGGTGTTGCAGCGCCAGCGTCGTCACCTGCTCCTGCGTGTCAAAAGTCGCGCCATCTCGCAGCGATCTCGCCAGCTTCAGGTACTTGTCCAGCTCCACGCCCAGCTCTGTCCATTAAGAAAGAAGAAGGAAAAAAAACATATCCAATAAAAAATAGAATAATCGTTAACGTTAGTTCAGAATTTGAAAAAAAAAAACAATGATTCCCTCGCTCTCATGCGCACCTTCCGCCCGGTCAGGGTAGAACCTGGGCCGCGGCTGCTGCAACGCCTGCTTCTTGGCCAGCAGCTCAGCCGCGTCCGCCGGGGCCGCTAGCATCTCCGGGATCACCGCCTGGTAGCGCCAGCCCACTCGTGAGTGCAACGTGGCAAATTGCGGCGTCGCGGCCGGGCCGGCCCCCGCGTTGCTGCCGGTACCAGAACTGCTGACACTGTTGCTGCGCTCGCGGGGGCTGCGAGAGCCCGCGGCGTCGCCCGAGGTGCCCGTGCGTCGACTCATGGACAGGAGGAAGCTCGGTCCGCGCGCTCAAAGCGGCAAATGTGAGGCATGTCTAGGGTCACACATTTGCCGTGCGCTTAAGTGCGGCCATCACAAATTCGGTCACCGATTTATGCATCATCCGCGAAGCTTAAGTGCGGACGTGGTGGCCGCACTTAAGCGGCTCACGGACGGCCGGTGATCGATCGCACACCGGAAGAAAGCTCCCCAACGATGCTCGCTGCGAAGCTCCTGCGCACCGCTGCGCGCCAGTCCCGTCCGCAGATGGCACTGCTGGCCGTGGCACGTGCCACCAGCCCATTTCTTCAGTCGTCGCGCGCGCTGCACAGCTCTCGCCCGGCGCTGGCCTCGTCCTTCGACGACAGCGGCATGCCGCGCCTGCAGGACACGCCCGTCAACATGGTGCGTCTCAGGTCATAGGACGCAGATCTGTCCAGGGTTCTAATGCAATTCTGTGTATTTGCTGATGTGACAATTGCTACAGGGCGTGCTCATCGTGCCGCAGCAGCGCGCGTGGGTCGTGGAGCGCTTCGGCAAGTTCCACGACGTGCTGACGCCCGGCCTGCACTTCCTCATCCCCATGGTGGACCGCATCGCCTACGTGCACTCGCTCAAGGAGGAGGCCATCAAGATCCCAGGTCAGACGGCCATCACGCGGGACAACGTGACCATCAGCATCGACGGCGTGCTGTACGTCAGGATCATCGACCCGTACAACGCCAGCTACGGCGTGGAGGACCCGCTGTACGCTGTCACGCAGCTGGCGCAGACCACCATGCGCTCGGAGCTGGGTAAGATCACGCTGGACAAGACTTTCGAGGAGCGCGAGTCTCTCAACCTCAGCATCGTGGAGGCAATCAACCAGGCCTCCGAGGCCTGGGGCATCAAGTGTATGCGTTACGAGATCCGGGATATTGCCCCACCGCGCAGCGTCAAGGCCGCCATGGACATGCAGGCCGAGGCCGAGCGCCGGAAACGCGCCGAGATCCTAGATTCCGAGGGTGAGCGTCAGGCGTACATTAACGTGGCCGAAGGTAAGAAGCGCGCGGCCGTGTTGGAGGCGGAAGGTGCAGCTGCTGCTATCTTGGCCAAGGCCAACGCGTCGGCCAGCGCTATTCAGCGGCTGTCAAGCGCCATCCAGGAGACGGGCGGCCGCGACGCCGTGGCACTCCAGGTGGCCGAGAAGTACGTGGACGCCTTCGGCAACATCGCCAAGGAGGGCACCACCGTGCTGCTCCCGGCCAATGTCAACGACCCGTCCAGCATGGTGGCGTCAGCGCTCACCATTTTCGGAAACATCCAGAAGCAGAACGGCAAGGACGCGGCGCGTCTGGCTGCCAAGGCTGGTAACAGCAGTGACGAGGGCGAGGTCGGCGAGTACACGCTGGACGACTTGGACCCGGATACGACCAAGAACTAGTCGGCTTTTATAGTGGATGGGGTTTTGACCTGCCACACGGGCAGATGCAGCGTATGAGACTGGCGGAGGGCGTTATTGTAGGGCACGCTGGTGGATCCGTGCCTGCAGGTCTTGCAATAGTGTCCTTTTGCGGACACCATGAAGAAATAAAGCAAACCCATGAAACCCGAACGCCGTAGAGTGCCAGCATCCTGATATCGATCTCGTGGACTTTATCGAACCGATGTCCCCGCTGACGAAGGTGAGCTATTTCACAGCAGACTATTTCCATCTCGCTTGTCAAGGAGGGCTCTTGCTTCTGACTCGTGTGCTTGTTCAACCCGAGTGTACTAGGAAATTCCTCGTCAACCCAGCGTGACTTCGGCTGCATTCGATGACCTCGTTAGCCCCCGAAACGAGAGGCGCTTCTGGTGCAGCAGCGCTGGTTTTCCCGCCGTGCGCCTCGTTCGAAAAGCCCTACGACATGGATATCGTTAGGAAAATTGTGGAACGTGAAGGCTGTCTCGAGGCTTTACAGCAGCTACTTGGGGCGGCGAAAAAGCCGCAGCAGCCTCGAATCTCTGGGATCTCGAAAGCGCCGATGGTGTTTGAAAGTGTCATCAATCAGCTGCGCTCCGTGAGTGTGCATATTGTGGAGGATATCGATCAGTGGCAACAACAGCAGAAAGCCAAAGCGCAGGCCACGAACTTCAAGTGGCGCGGTGTGAACTACTTGCTCAAGATGACGGCCGACTTGGATTTCCTAGCATCCTTCAGAGGTGTCGCTCTGCTTGAGTCACTGCAGGTGCTTCGACTGACGCAGAATCCGTTCCTTGCTCAGATGCACCTCGATCACCCAGCGCTGCGGGAAACCGAGCCAGACGCCGCCCTCCAGTTGTTTGGCAATTGGGTCGGCGATGTCAGCATGCGGCGCGTTTTCCCTGCGTCGAAGTTGCTACTGCGAGAACGAGAGGCTGATGCTCGTCGTCGACAGATACGGTCGAGTCACCCGTCTGACGATGCTGATCCAGCGTGCGCTGCTGTTGCTCCGCTCGTAGCTGCTATGCAGATAAGCTCACCAACACGAATGAAGGTCCAATTCGCTAGCCAAGGTGAAAGTTCTGCTGCGCTCGGTACTGCTGCAGCTTCAGTCAATCCCCGAGAAGCTGCCATGCGCGAGGATATCGCGCTGAGCCGGGAGCTCATAACTCAAGCACAACATGAGTTAGGTGCAATGCGCGACGAGCTCACCGCTCTACAAGCACGTCTCGAAGATGCTGTTCTCCCGGATAAACGCCGTCGGCTTCAGACTCGGATCGGGAGCCTCGTGAACAACCTCAAATTTCGTTCGGGAGACTTGTATCAGCGCAAGAATGAGCTCAAGCGCAAAGAGGCCATTTATCGTGCGACCAAAGACCGGCGCAAGTCGAATGACGATCACCGAGGGCTCACCCGGTCTCAATCACAGTCTGCCGTTGACACTGCTTTGTTGAATCGCGAACGGAAGAGGGGGGTGTACTCTTCACTGTTTGAGTCTACGCTGCTGGAGGACGAGCAGATTCGCAACGATCTCGTATTGCGCGTGAATGCGTCGTTTTCCAAGGCGAGAGTAGACGAGCTCAAGCGAGGCACCGGAATGTCCACCCCAAGCCGGCGACTACAAAAAGCTAGTGGCGGTTTGTTGGATGAGCTACAAAACCAACAGGCTGAACATCAAGATCATGCTATGGAGCAGTGGGGGGTTCGAGACGTGCAGAGCTTCCTGGATTCGTTGGGGCTCGACAGCGGAAGTTATGGCGCCAATTTCCGTGCGCAAGGCATCGATGGTACGCTGCTACTGCAGGCAACCGACCGCGATCTTGAAGAGCTGGGTGTCAGCATTCGACTGCATCGCGTTCGCATCTTGGCTGAGTGCAAAATGAGACGAGGTGAGTGCAATTGAGCTAATAAAATCTATCGAAGTTGCTCGTTTCCAGGACTGTGAATTTGAATTTCTTCCTTTCGTGGCATTATGTTCGAATGGCAGTATCAAAGTTGGCCATACTGAAATCAAGTGTGGAGGTTCTCCGATATCCGGATCCAAATAAAAGTTATCCGGATCCCAAATTTGGGAAGAGAGCCGATTGACTTGCTCACCACGATGGAAGCTCGAGACAGCAGCAGCGGCTCCGGCGCGCGGGCATCTCTGGCAGGCTTCGTATCGACGTCTGTGCTCACTTCATCTGATGGGGTGCGTCAGTACATGCTTCAGTGCGCCGCTCTACTTTTCTAACGCTCCATCGCTCCACCCGCCAGCTCTTCGGCGACAACGTGGAGGAGAAGCGCGTGACGGAGGCACCGGCCCCGCGCGCAGAGGACGCGGCCGGATACAAGCCGTTGCACGAGCAGTTACAGGAACGCCGCGAGCAGAAGGACAGCGAGTGGAAGGAGAAGAACAACCCGTTCGGTGCGTCTGTGACCTGTTGAGCAGCGATACCAGAAGGTCCGTATGCTCATCGTCTTGGTTGTGTATGGCTGCAGCCCCTCCGAAGGGCCTGGACGAAGAAGAGTTTGAGTACATCAACGACTTAGAGAGTAAGAAGGAGGATGTTGAACGGAGGCGCCAGGCGCAGCACGAGGAGGACCTGGCCAAATTCCGTACGGAGCTGCTCGATGTTGCTGTTCTGGAGTTCTAGAGATCGAGACCAGGGTGCTAACATCGTTGACGGTGAATGCATTTGCAGTGGTAGCTCGAGGTGCGCCGAAAGCGGCTGCTGGTGCGCTGACGGCGCAGCATCTGCAGAAGTATCCTGCCAAAGACGACTTGAAGGCGGTGAGTAGTGCGAAGCATGTGGTGGTAGTGGTGAAGGCAAAGCGAAAAGCTGGGAAGGACAAGCCACACAAGGCAGGATCCAAGACGGCAGGTTCTCCAAAGAAGGAACCGGCACAGAAGAAGCAGAAGACCGAGACATCGACAGTTAAAGAGAAACCAAAGCCGGTGGCGGTTGGACTGGGGCTGGTGGCATACGATAGCGACAGTGACAGCGACGATGCGGATACTGCAAACTAGCCGCGCGTTCAAATGATGCCCTAGAGCATGTCCGAACGTGAGTTGTCTTATTTAGTTGGCATCTTATTGAGAAACAAGCTTGCGGACGGCGGCGAGGGCCTCCGCAGGCGCCAGCTGATCGAGAGGAAGAGCTGCGAAGGCCGACAGGAACTCCTTCTCCGATGCGAGCCTCTTCGCAGGAGGCTGGCCGCTCTCTGACAGCGATGCATCCGTGGCAGATCGTTTGGCAGTCGACTCCTGGCTGCCCACGGCGCGCTCGAAACCCTCGAGCTCCTGGCTCTTCCGCCGAGCGCACTCAATCACCGACGAAGGGAAGCCAGCCATGGAAGCAACGTGGACGCCAAAACTCTCCATGCAGGGGCCGTCGCGCACCTGGTACACCATAGTGATTTCCCGGTCGCTGGCCACGGCAGTGACGTGTTTGTTGGCAAAGCCCTTCGGGTGCTCGTGCTTGAGTGCCGTGAGCTCGTGGAAGTGCGTAGCAAAAAGACACATCGAGCGCGCCTTGGTGAGCAAGTACTCGGAGATAGCCCAGGCCAGACCGAAACCATCGTACGTCGAGGTTCCGCGTCCCAGTTCGTCGATGATCACCAGCGATCGCTCCGTGGCCTTGTGCAAGATGGCCGACGCTTCCAGCATCTCCAGCATGAAGGTCGACACACCTCGTTGTTGGAGATCACCAGCACCAACGCGGACCAGCAGCTTGTCAAACACGGGTAGCCTGGCGACCTCAGCAGGAACGAAGCTGCCAATCTGTGCCATGACTGCGATGGCGCCTAGCTGACGAATGTAGGTGCTCTTACCGCCCATGTTGGGCCCCGTCACCAGCTGGAAGCGAGATTCCTCGCGCTCAAAGGTGTAGTCGTTCGGAATGAAATCGACCTCGTCCTGCAGCTCCACACACGGGTGGCGAGCGCTCGTCAGCACAATGCACTCGCCGTCTTGTTCCATTGTGGGGCGACAGTAGCCTGATCCGGCATGACACGCTGCATGCGCGAAGCCAAGCAACACATCCAATTCTGCCAGCGTAGCAGCCGCAGCTTCGAGTACTGGCACGTAAGTGCTGGCCACGTCAATCGCAGCATTCAGCAAATGAGCCTGCCGCTCCTCGTATTCACTGCGAACGCGGCGGTATTCACTGGCGAGCGACTTCAGTTTAGTCGTAGTGAACTGCACGCCACTCACGAGAACCTGGCAGATGTGCACGTACGGCAGCTTGGACAGTCGTGCCTCCTCCTTCTTGTTCACAACACGGAACGCGAACCCGCGAACTTTATCCTTCTCGCACTTGATATCGCCGCCGATGGTGTCGAGAGCGTTGCGGTGTTCCTCCTCAATGTCCGCGAGGATGCCGTCCCATTCCTCGCGCAGCGCCTGCAGATTCTCATCGTGCTTCGCGTTCACCACAAGCGTCGGACGGCTGTCCAGGTCGATAACCTCCTTCACGAGCTCAGTATATCCTTTAAGGTCCGCCAACTCCTTCTCCAGCGGAGCAGCAAACTTCTCCTTCACAAGCCGCGCAAGTGCTTCATCTCCGCCAGCCTCCGTCGTCTGTAATAACTTGTGAATCCGCGGCATAGCGCCGACAGCAGCATCGTATACACTCACCAAGTCCGTGATCTTGGCGTATTTCTTCCTCTCAAGACTGATGGACAGTCGCCCCAAGTCCGGCAGCGCTTTCATGCACTCGTCCAGCAGCTCCATCCTCAGCGACGAGTCGTCCACAAAGAGCTGCACGAGGCTCTGTCTGGTCTCGATCTGCTTGACATCCAGCAGCGGCTGTCGAATCCAGCGCTCCAGCAGGCGTCGGCCCATTGGCGTCTTGCCTCGGTTCAGGATGTCCAGCACGCTGCCTCCGAATCTGGTGACACCGGTGGTCGTGGCGCTCGGCTCCGGGAGCAGGTTGAGCGACCAGACCGCCGCACTGTCCAGCTGCATAGCCGACGAGAGGTTACCCTCTTGCAGAGTGTAGCAGCCGAAGGCGTCGGCATCGGCCATGACGCCCAGCGCCTCCAGCAAGCAGGTCAGCGAGCCGGCGGCCAGCTTCGAGGCCAGCACGTCCTGATACTCGGCTAGCGTGCTGGCGCCTAGCAGTCTGGCCACGTTGCCCTCAACGCCGCTGGTGTCCTGGAACAGCTGCTTCTTCATGTATACAACGGCCACGTCATGGGTCTGCAGCAGCGCGTGGAGCTTCTTGCTGTCCCCCACGCCCTGGGACTGCTCCAGATCTGAGGCCAAGTAGCACGTGGACGGCGCCAGCTGCACCAGCAGCGACTCGAGGTTGGCCAGCTCGCTGGAGTCCGAGAAGCTGAAGAGCAGCAGCTCCCAGTGCTTGGTGTCCTCGCCATCCTGGCCCTTGACGCACGACGCGCGTGCGCGCGGCCGTCGAGCCGCCACGACCACCTGCTTTAAGTGCTTTTCGTTGCGGATCTGCAGCGCCAGCTCGGGCTGCACCTCCTCTAGTGTCTCGGGGGAAGAGTCGTCGTCCTCGCGGTCGGCCATGGCGTCTTTCAGGTGCGGAATTCAAGAGTGACGGTCGCTGATGAATTTGCGCGCGCTAATTGCGGATCCCTTCCCGCGCTTTTCCGTGCATACAAAAACTAAGAGAGTGCCATTTTGGAATTTGGCCTTGTTGATAAGCATGGCGACTGACTGGCAAGCGGAGTACGTGAAGGCGGCAGCGCTGGTGGACGTGATGGGGCCCTCTGCAGCTGCCTCAAGCGCGCAGCAGACGACTAAGACACGGGTGGATGGCGTGCTGGCGTTTGTGGATCTGTTGCTGGCGCAGGAGGGGGGCGAGTTGTGGGCCAAGTTGAGCAAAA
>JAABLK010000065.1:0-23389 GCA_012295415.1 Phytophthora chlamydospora | reverse complement strand
CTAAGACACGGGTGGATGGCGTGCTGGCGTTTGTGGATCTGTTGCTGGCGCAGGAGGGGGGCGAGTTGTGGGCCAAGTTGAGCAAAAGACGTCTGCGCGCCGCCAAGAGGAGTGACGGTCAGGAGGCGGCCGCACTGACGGCCGATGACAAGAAACAGCTCAGCGAGTTGAAGAAGCGCCTGGCTGCGGTGACGAACCGACTATTGGTGAAGCTGCCGGAGCTGAACGCGTCCGTGAGCAGCAAGGAGACACCAGGTGCAGCCAAAGTACGCGTGCTGCAGCTGCAGCTCGTGTGCCGAATGCTGCGCTACGGCGTGGTGACGAAGAAACGGAAAGAGGAGAGGAAGGTGCTCAAGAAGGAGATCCGAGGACTGCTGGACCGAGTGGCGCTGCTGCTGGATGCCGCTAACCCGCCCTCGCTGGCGGATGCAGACGAGCGCTCGCCGTTCCAGGAGTTCTTGCAGCAGCAGCTGGCTTCGAGGATGCAGTTGCTGCTACCAGAGCTGATGCGCTACTTGCTGAAGACTTACGAGCTGGAAGAGGAGGAGGATGCCAATGACGACGAGAGCAACGCTGACGCACTGTTGCCGGCTGTAAGTGCACCCACCGGCTGGCCACTGTGTTGACTGTCAAGTAGCTGTTGCCTTACTGACTGTGCTTGCTTTGCTGTTGATCCGTACGTAGTTGCAGCCCGTGGTGAAGCTGCCTCCACCTTCAGCCGAACTACCAACACCTACTGCCAAGGGCAGCATTTTGTCGGCGCTGCGCCAAGAGCGACCCGTAAAGCGCACTCACCCGGAATCGTGTGCCCTCTTTAAGGAGGTCCAGCTCCCGCACCTGCAGCAAACGCACGTACACTCACGCCCTCACAAGTCACGGCGGCTGTCCAAGAGCAGCAGTAAAAGCAAGAGCAAGAGCAGCAGTTCTTCTAATAGCAACCATGGTGCATTGCTGCGTGCGGCGAGGCCGTCAAGTGCACCCGCTGCTCCGGGTGTGCTGGCTAAGGCAATGCTGAACGAAAAGATGCGCCCAGGAAGCAACAGGAGGCCCGGAGAGACTGACCAACTGCGGCGGGCAGCTATCGGTAGATCTGCAACGTCAAACGCGCCCCTATTGCATCGAACTCTGTCAGAGCGACCTCGACAGCAAACAGCAACCGCACCGTCAGCAGCAAGCATGAACAGCTCGTCACCTCCATTGCGCCGTGCAGTTACCACGTCCTCCGTGGTGATGCGCACGCCAGACCGACCCAGGCGGATGACCGCTCGCACCACCCGCCGTGTGCTGGTGGAAGCCTCGCCACCACTTCGAAGACCGAGCAGCGCAACCACCGCACCTCGCCTGCTCCAGCCCAAGCTCAAGCATTCCCGCTCCGGCCCAGCCCCTCTATTCAAATAACGAACGTAAGACATCTTCAACAAAAGCCAGAGTGATGGTCCTCAAGTTGCCTTTTTTTTCCGACGCTTTGTGTGTACCACATCCGATTTCGGCTCGCCAGCCAAACGATTTTGACTGGAGACCAGCATCACTGGACGTCACTATCAAAAGCCGCAAGCCCGTTCCTCGTCACCCATGGAGCCCCCGCCGGCCAAGAAACGGCGTCACCGCTTCCAGAAGGTCGAGGAGCGTGTGAGCAACCTGCAGAATGAGTTGACGCTGCACACCAAGACGACGGGCGCTGTGGACGAGACGTCCGCGCTGTCCTTCAAGGAGGAGTTGGCGCTGCAGGCGGAGCTCACGACGCTGGACAGCTTCCAGTTTCTCTTCCGCTCGCTGCAGCCGCTGGTCACCACCACGCCGCAGTTGCTGCACCACCTCAAGAAGGTGGTCAAGCGTCTGCAGAAGGAGCTGCAGGAGGCGCGCGATGACGCAGCCGACCCCGTCGTGCAGCGCCAGCGGCTCGTGCCCGCGCTCAAGCTTGTCACGGCGCTGGCCCGCGAGTTGGGCAAGGAGTTCTATCCGCACTTCGCCGGGACACTGCCGCTTGTGGTGGCTGTGATCGACACCAAGGACCCGGAGCTCAGTACGCAGGTGTTCAAGACGCTCACCATGCTCTTCAGCTACCTGCGCGTACAGCTGCTGGCCGACATGGACGCCGTGCACAAGTGCTACTTCCCGCTGCTGGGCCACCCACGCGAGTTCGTGCGCAACTTCGCGGCGCAGACGCTGGCCGTGCTGCTGCGTCGCCTCGAGTCACCCAAGGCCATGCGCAAGTATCTGCGCGCGTATCTGACGGCACTGGTTAAGGGCTCTGGCCGCACAGATGAGATCCTCAGGGACGGCTCGGCCAAGCTCTTTTTCGCGCTTGTGAAGAACGTCAACCATGGCTTCCACTCGCGGATGCGCGAAGTGCTGCTGTTCCTGCTCGGCTCATTCAGACCCAAGGGCTCCGAGACACAGGAGCAGCTCGAGCAGCAGGACGCGGTCTTTGAGGTCGTGTTCCAGACCTGCGGACAAATGATGAAGCACACAGACGCCGACCACGCGGGCGAAATGCTCGAGTGTCTTGTCCTGGTGGTGAACAAGTTGGCGAATATTCGTCACGAGAAGGACGAGACTCCCTCGGAGGCGGATGACCTGTACTTGAGCCGCGTACTACGTGTCCTGCTCCAGTTTTTGATTTCTCGGATGGGCAACTTCATCACAGGGGCAAGCGACGCGTACGAGTTGCGAGTGCCCAGCGTTCACAAGGTCTGCACAGCGCTGGTGTCTCCGGAAAACAAGGTTCTAGTGTCACACAGCACAGTGCTGAGAGACGTGATAATGTCGACGTTTGAGGCGGTTTGGCGGCTGTTCCCCGCTGAAGGCGATGTCATTTCTGCCCAGGTGAAGGCCGTTTTTGCTGCGGCCGCGGACGAGGATGAGCCGTTGTACTGGCGGAAAAAGCTTGTGGAGTTCGTACACCAGGAGCTGCACAGCCGTCACGTGGATATTGGCTTTATTGTGGAATTTTTGCTACCCAACGCGATGGAATTCGGTCTCAACACACTCGTGAAAACAGATGTGGGTGCTTTCAGCTCGCTGGTGTGTCAGCTTGGAGACTACGTCGCACACAATGCTGGTGAGATTAATGACGACCAGAGCGCGTACATTGTGCGCTCCGGAAGAAGCACTCCCTACTGGTTGCTTTCATTCGAGGAGATCGCCTCTAATGCTGAGAAGGTTCTATTCGATGCTGGCCGCAAGCTCTTTAAGCAGAGCGAGAATGAAGACGACTGCGAGAGTTTGGCTAAGAACTGGAAGTTTTGCAAGGCGTTGGGGCTTTTGCAGCTAAATGACGCCAAACTGATCAGCTTCACTACACCTCTCATTACCAAGTGCGAGAACCGATTGAAGGGCGAGTCGTCGGCGATGGCAACTCAAACTGCCTCTCTGCGTGCTGAATTGTGGCAGCTGCAGCAAGTTGCCAAGCACCAGAGCAACAGCAAAGAGTCCGCTCTGTCCACGAAGTACGTCGAGAAGGCGCTTGTTGATAAGGAGTCTTCGTACAAGACTCTGTCGACGTTGCTGATGCTCATTGATATGGAACCAGCCGAGAAGCAACACGCAGTGCTTACAGTCGAGGCACTACCCCGCGTTGCGAACTCTCTGCTATCAACGCTTCGCTCCCCTTCACACGAGCTTCGACTAGTGGCGCTGCAGTTTCTGGCACGGTTCAAGCGCTCGGATTTTATCGACTCCGATAGTGGGTCGCTGAGCGGTCCGTGCGATTTCCCGGATATCTGCGTTAACCTCGAGCTGGCATGCAAGAACATCAGTGTGGCTACTGAACGTGAGGCGGTGCGCCTGTTGACGCGCGTGAAAATCCTTTCCCGATCACCTCAGACTCCGGAGCTGTACAAGAAAATCGCCTTGAACCAACTATTGGGTCTGTACCACGTCAAGTTTTCTACGATCTGGCCGCACATCACCGACGCAGTGGAGACTATCGTTCGATTGCACTTCAATGAGTTTTGTCCGTGCATCAGTGCAGAGCTCCTCGTGGCTTCCCTTCGTCACGAAGATGCGAATGACATTCAAAACGGCGAGTCGAGCAACCAGAATGACGTTTCGGACGAGTTTGAGCGCGTGTGCTTGCTGGAACTGGGTAAGGTGCCCGCATCGATTGTTACAGATGCAGCCACTCACCATTCACTGCTTTGGAAGGGCCTCATGAAGTTCTCAGACCTTGTGGAAGCGAAGACCAAATTTATGGTACCGCTCTTCCTTACGTTTTTGCGAGACCAGTACAGCGCCATCTACACGGATGAGTTGGATGCTAAGCGCCTTCAGGAAATCGACCAGGCTCTTGTTAAGCTCGAAGAAACCAGTGGTGACGCGGAGTCCCCCGACTGGCGCAAACCCGTCGAGTTTCACGGCCTCACAACCAAGGAAGTGCGGGGAAAGTTCGTGGACCAGCTGAAGCTTTTCGCGGGGTTCCGCAACATGAAAGGAGCCTATGCGCAGCAGTTGCTGCATGCACTCTTCTTTGATCTGTTGATGAAGTCGGACGAAGTGGTCTCGAAGCTTGCTCTCCAGTGTCTTTACGCGTTCGGCAGTAAGGGTCTCGTTTCCTACAAGACGCAGTTGAATCGACTGGTCGACTCGTCATCTTTCCGCGAAGAACTTGCGAGTTTTAAGGTTGGAGACGGAGAAGGTGTCGTGCTCCGCGAACACCGGCCAGAGTTGTTGCCTGTATTGCTCCGCCTTCTGTACTCGAAGTGCGTAAGTAAGAAGGGTCGTAACAATGGTGACACGGTGGGCGCTCGGCGTGCGGCTATCCTTGCCTACTTGGCAGCGTTGGAGGCGCCGGAGCTAGCCAGCTTTGTGGAATTGGTGGTTCGGGCGTTTGACGTGACGATTGAAGCTCCCGAGGATGGAAGCACCGTCATTGCATCTGTCGAGGTGAAGCCTGTTGCAGCTGTTGCCACTGTGCAGGCTTCACGTATTTTGGGTTTCTTGAACCTGTTGGAGGATCTCATTAACCAACTTGGCGTGAAGCTGGCAGCTTTCGTTCCTCGTCTTGCCGATGTTTTGTTGGCAATTCTTCAAATCAGCATCGTCTCCAGTGAGGACGAAAATGCTGATAATTCTGCCGAAGTCGACGATGAGGAGGAGGCCAAGGAGGAGAACTCAGCAGTCGAGGTCGGCTCGAAGCGAAAGGCTGATGAATCCTCGCCGACGGTGGATAAGATAGCGACTTCTGCATCGATGAAGAAGCAGATTCGCATGCTGACCTACCGCCGGCTTGCGGAACTGATCGATACGGTACGACGTTCTTGAGCATGTCATATCCACTGTAGCGCGCACACTAACTTTGCTTTGTTTTTGTTGTGCAGTTCGATACCCTTCTGCAACTGAAACCGTGGGTTGAAGCAATCCTGGAAACATCACACGAGGCCATCACGCACCTGCCGAATGTGGTTGTGGGGGCTGGCAAGGCGTCCGCGCTTCTGGAAATGCTTGTGGCGATGGGTTGTGCCGACAGAACTCGTCAGTGGGTCCCAGAGCCGTTGATTATGAACGTGATTTCCTGTTTGTCCGCTGGTTTAACATCCTCAAGCACAACGTCGGCATCCACCCGTGGGATTTCGCCCGAGATCCTGGATTCAATTTTGCAGTTCATGGACTCGATGCTCGACGGAGATGAACGTTTGTTGGCTGCGCAAGACGAAGACGAACCGATGACGGACTCCAAGACCGATGACAAGGTTCTGCTGGTACCCCAGATCCCTTTCGTGCTGGATCAGTTTGTTCAGCGCTTCCAGGCTAAGGCTGCACGTTACGCAAGCGATCGGTATGCGGGCTCGTCGCGAAAGGAGCTGACCTTCCTTTGCCGTCTGTCTCATCACTTGGATGCATCTGAGGGAGACGTTTCAGTCGCGGCACACGACTTGTTTCAGTTGCTGTTGCCGTTCTTGCTTCGCAATCACCAGACATCGCCCAAGGATAAACAGAACCTGCTGGAGGTGCTCGCACACTTGGTGCCAAAGCTCTCGGAGCCGAAGAAACACGTGCTCGCTCTGTCGCGCTTGCTGGCACCGGGACCAAATTGCATCGCTGATCGTGATACTCGGCTGAAACTCGTGTCGGTGTTCACTGCTCTTGGTTCGCACCCGTCACTTCAAGAGCTGGATCCTGTAGCGAAGCTTTTGGATGAACTCAACGCTTACGACGCCAAGCGCATTGAAGAGACGGACTACGAGCGTCGTCTCATTGCGCTCAACCGTTTGAACTCGACTCGCTTTGACGGATTTACGCAGGAGACTCATCTGCTAGCGCCACTCGTGGCGCAATCCCTGCAGAGTATGCACGACTCCGAGTTCTCGGTGCGCAGTGGAGCTCTTGCCGCACTTACCACCTTCCTGGGGTTGGCTGCTGATATTGCAGTGAACCAGAACGAGCAAGATGACGTTGCAAAGTCGCCCGTCATCAATGCGCTGGAATCTCTCGTGATGCCTTGTGTTCGGGCGAGTCTGCGCTCGACTGATGAGAACACGCGACGTGGCTTCGTGACGTTGCTGGGATCGCTGGCAGACCAGCACACGGCATTTAAGCAGTTTGCGTTTGTTCCGGCAGACCTGGTACTGGCGCGCAACCAGGAGGACCCTGAAGCCGACTTTTTCTACAACATCACCCACATCCAGGCTCACCGGAGGCGACGAGCGCTTCAACGCCTCAGCGCTCTCATGGACTCGATGGCCGTCAAAGCCAAGGATCATGTTGAGAGTGAAGAGAGTGGCGAACCGCTGTGGTTCTCGAACTCGACGGTGAATGGTGTCATCTTGCCGCTGGTGCTTCACTTCGTGTACGAGACTCACGCGAAAAGTCAAGAATCCCTGCGTGCGGAAGCCGCGGCTTGCGTCGGGAGTGCTGCTGGTCTCTTGGGTTGGTCGCACTACCTCTCGCTGCTGCGCAGACTGCTGAAGTCGATCGATGGACACGTCGAGATGGAAGGTGCCATCATCATGTCAATCTGCGCGGTGATCGACCACTTCCACTTTGAGGCACCAGGTGCAGCTACTCAGTGGCAAGCCCCATCGTCTGCCCCTAAACAAACCGAACCTGAGCAGATTGACGACAATGAAGAAGAAGAGGGTGCTTCCAAGGTTCAGGACAACATGGAGACCCAGGTACTTCCGATGCTCTACTCGTATCTGTTCAAGGGTGTCTCCTCGAAGAAGAAGTCGAAGGCCCAAGACGACGATGGGGAGTCCACTTCGCTCTCCGCGGAAGCAGTGTCGGTGCGTGTGCCTCTCGCTCTGGCGGTCGTCAAGGTGCTTCGTCGCTTGCGTGCTGAGACGTTCCAGCGCGAGCTGCCGAAGCTGTTGCTGAAGTTTGCGAACCTGCTGAAGAGTAAGGATGAGGCTGTGCGTGTTTCGGCCCGCACGACTCTCGTTCGAATTGCTGTGGAGCTTGGCGCGCGCTTCCTGCGTCCGATTGTTGAGGAGCTTCGCCACACGCTGCGCGATGGGTACATGGTTCACGTGCTGTCTTTTACTGTGCATGCACTATTGGAAAAGCTTCCCGAGATCATGCAGGCGGACGGACAAGTTGGCCCCCCTCGCAAGCCACAATCGTTGTTGCTTACCCAAGACAAGAAAAAGGAGGCTGAGCGCGAAACCGAGTTTACGTCCCCACTGGATGCCTGTGTACCGAGCCTCATGGAGATTTTGGCAGCTGAGCTGTTCCAGGGTATGACGACTATCGGCGAGGCTGCTGAGGCTGCTGCTGGTGGCGTGGAACGCAGATCAGCTCAGAAGTCGAAGATGAAGGAAGCACGCTCGAGCAGTGGACGTGGCTTGGACTCGTTGGAGCTTCTGGCAAGGTCATTGCCGTTCTTGCCCAACCCAAGCATTCACGAAGTTGTGAGTGCGCTGGTCAAACGCTTCCAGGCCACCGATGCGGGTGCTCAGGCTACGGCCACGCTGCAAGAAGCCCTTAAGCGCGTGGCCATCGGACTCTCGAAGAACCCGTCAGTGGAGCCGTCCTACATGTTCCTGTACGGCTACAACGTGCTGAATTCGTGTCTGGAGAGCTTGCGCCCGATTACAGAGCGTGAGAAGGAACAATACGAATCAGGTGGCAGCAGCACCGCGCTAGTTACCTCGTGGTTGGTGTCTGAGAAGAGCGCGGCGGCCACGAAGCTACTGGCGGCACGGGTGAGTGCGCGTGACACCGCGCGCGTTACGATGCAGCTGCAAGTTACTGGATTCGACAAGATGCGCCAGCAACAGCAAGGCAAAACCAAGAAGCAGAAGCGCGAGGCAGTTGCTGCTCTCTTAGCTGAGAGCACGGCTCACCTCCGAGAGCTTCTCAACTTCGGTGTCTTCTTGGTGTTTACGTTCCTGCGCAAGAGCGGCAGTGTGAAGGTACAGGAGGACGAAGGAAAGAAGAACGTAAACGCCCCTGCTGAGCTGGTCGACCCTCTGGTGCCTTTGCTGATGCGTTGCGCTGGCGAGTCGAAGAACGATCGTGCTGTTATGAACGCGTTGAAGTGTATTGGCTCGCTGCTCCCCCGTCAGGAAGAGCTGCCAGCCCTGCGCGTGGCACGCTCGCCGCTTCTTGATCGTCTTTTCAAGATCCTACAGCAAGCCGGAGCTGCTACGCGCAACGAGATGGTCCAGACGTGCTATCGCACGCTTACGGCACTCCTTCGCCAGCAGCAAGGCCTTGAGCTCGCTCAAGAGAACGGCAATGCTCCAAAGGACTCGAAGAGCGAGAACCTACGACTGACCGAGCCGCAACTGCGCGTGCTGTTGAGCTTCTTGCGTGCTGATCTCGACGAGCAAGACCACCAGAACGCCACCTTCACTCTGCTCAAGGCCATTGTGAACTCTCGTCTCGTAGTGAGTGAAGTGTACGATGTGATGCTGCGTGTTGGCGAGCTGCTGGTCCAGAGCGATGCACCTGGCGCGCGTCTGAACTGCGCAACGATTTACCAGACGTTCCTGCTCGAGTATCCTCTTGGAAACAAGCGGCTGTCTCGTCACCTCAAGTTTCTCATTGACAATTTGAGCTACGGCCATGCTACAGGACGTTCAGCCGTGCTTGAGGCTCTGCGTTCACTTCTATCGAAGCTGCCGCAAGACCTGGTGAACGCTCGCTCCCAATTCTTCTTCTTGCCGCTTGTACTGCGCTTGGCGAACGACGAGGCCTCGGAATGCCGTGATCTTGCTCGGGCTGCGTTGAGCACCCTGGTGCGTCGTCTGGGTAACAAGGAACTGAACGAGAGCATCCTGCTGGTAGCAACGTGGTGGAAGCAAGCTGCCAACTCGGATTCTGCCGATGCAGTTAAGCTACTGGGAGCTGCTGCGCAGGTGACAACTCTCGTCTTGGAAACGCGTCCCGAATTCTTCGAGCGTAGCGCTCCTGAGGTTCTGCTTGCAACGCGCACGGCTCTGGAGCATAGTCTTGGCGAGCTTAACATCGTGGAAGACAGCAGCGAGGTGCGGTGGCAGCCAACTTACCATGTCTGCGTGGCACTTGCCGCCTTCAGCGACCACCTTGCTGGTCCGTACGAAGTGTGGCTGGAGGAGTCGAAGCCGACGAAGAATTTCTTGGATGCTGTGGTGTTGTCACTGCTGCAGTACCCTCACGCGTGGGTACGCCTCGGCGCGGTCAAGCTGCTGACGTCGTACATGCGCCGCCGAGTTGCCAGCACGCAGGCCTTCGCTGCTCCCGTAAAGCGTTTGTCTGGTGAAGCTCTCAATCGCTTGCACAATGGTGCGCTGTACTTGCAGCGCCCTGGCCGCTTGTTTACCTGGTCTAGTGCGCTTTGCAAGCTGCTGGAGGCACCGGCATTTAGCGAAGACCTGGCGAGTGAACTGCTCACAGCGCTTCCGTTCCTGTGCGAGGCTCTTGAGACAACAGACGTTCCTCAGGACATTACCGCTGCGGCTACTGACGCCATGGCTGATGATGAAGTGGAGGCTGAGGCTGAGGTTGCGGCCGATGGTGAGGCTGAGACTGAAGCTGAAGCTGAAAACGAGGAGGAAGGCTCGGATGACGCTGAGAAGGAGAAAACCGACGAGAAGGAAGACGACGAGGAGCTGCGCCGTCGCGAGGAGCAGGAGAAGAATGAAGAGCGTGCCAAGTCGCGTACGCCTATGGGCTGGCTGCTTACGCGGCTTTCGTACGTGGCTCGTGGCTCGAGCTGCAGTAACGAGGTCCAGGCTGTCGTCTTCAAGTTGTTCGCCGCGCTGTTGCACAGCCACGAGGCCGACTTCGCCCAGAAGTTTGTTGTGCAGATCATCAACCCGCTCTACCGCGCTACGAGCAAGCTCGAGGAGATGCAGGCCCAGCAAGAGCAAGCGCAGTTGCAGCAGCGCAACCGCAACAAGTACCGGAGAGGTCCTGCCCCGGAGCCAGTGGTGCCGTCTGAGAGCGCTCTATTGGCACAGGAGGTGCTGCAGCTTCTCGAGCGCAAGCTCGGGTCCACGCCGTTCTTGGAGGCGTACTCGTTCGTACAGAGGAAGATGGCCTCGCGTCGCGCTGCCCGCAAACTGCAGCGTCGCACCGAAGCCGTGGCCGACCCGCAGCGTGCAGCCCAGCGACGGATGCAGAAGAACGACAAGAAGCGAGTTGTCAAGCAGATGCGCAAGCGCAAGCACGCCGTGTTCAAGGGCACAACCTCAGCGGCACTGCGTCCCACGAAGGTGCTTCGTCCTGGTGCCGAGTAGACTCATGCGGTGCGTGAACACTAGATAGAGATAGTCTTTTGCATCAATGCCATGTATGTTTGAACTGCTTCGTGCCGGCGCGCACTCGGATGCTGGAAACCGAGCTGGAAACGCTACGCTGGACTTGGAACAGCGAAGTGTCCGTTTCGTCCGTCGAGCGATTCGAGTCGCTCCTCCAGCTCGAGAAAGCCACCGACTGACCGGCGCGATGACCAACAACAACCACGAGGACGATCGTCGCTTTAGTCGCTCGCTAGTGTCACCTTCTCTTCCTCCAGCACCAACAATCCCGAATGCCAAGACCCAAGCTTTACTTCGTCGTCGTCGTCGAGTACCTCCTCGGAGCGTGGAGCAGCACGAGCCGTGGCTGTTCCAGAGTACGCACGTCCGCCCACTTCCTGTCATGCCAGCTTCGTTGCCAAGTCTGTCGCTCTCAGCGAGCGACAACTCGCTTTTCTACTTGGATTTGGAAAGTCTCAAGAGCTTACTGCCCGCGCCTGACGGTCGACGTCGCCCGAGAAGCAGCGAAGATGACTACAGCAGTTCGATGACCCACCGGAACATTCGTGGGCCTTCGAGTCGAGGACGCCAAGCTCCGCCAGCTAGACTGGAAGCGTTGAATCTCAGTACGGACCATGCAGGCGACAAGAAGGTTCGACATCAGAAACGACGGCGACAAGTTGGGCTCACGTCCAAGCAAAAACTTCGTAGGAAGGCTCTGCGTCTTGACTCGGCTAAGGTGCGGCCATCTTCCAAGGAACTGGACGACGGCGACGCTGCTGCTGTGTATTTATCCCCAACCAAGCACGCGCGCAACAAGGCGCGGAAGAACGACACGCTGCAACCTGTCGGAGAGCACCGTCCGGAAATGAGACGGCGGCCTGCCATGCACTATGCGTTCGACTACGACTCGGACGGCCAAGACCGAACGGAAAAACCTGCGACTCCGCTTGAGGACCTTGACGAAGAGCAGCGCCAGAAGGTCTTGATTGCGACGCACTTGAACTTGACACTAGAGGAGTACGAGCGTCTAGATGCTGCATTTGGGAACAACTCTCAGCCCAACTGTGCATCGGATGGAGACGAGCGATCCATGACGGAACGGTATTACGAGGAATTCCAGGAGTTTGACGTTGATGACAGCGGATCAATTTCTCCAGCTGAACTACGACAGCTACTGCTTGCGTCAGGAGAAGACATGGACGATGCTGAGCTAGCCGCCGTGATCCAGCAAGCCGATACTGACCATGACGGGGAGATCAACTTCGACGAGTTCATCGCTCTCATGCGTGCTCGCAAGCGCCTTCTTCAGGTTGCGAATACCATGGGAGTTAATGGTAACGGACCAACGAATGCAGTAAGCCCTGGGTTTGGTTTGGTGAGAAACCTGGGTGCTCCTGGGCAAGCTTTACCTCCGCTGAAGATCGCAGCTCGACAAGCTAAGCGGCATCTACAGCCTCAAAATCGAGCACTCGTTGTTGCTCGTCCAACTCCGACGTGTCTTCGTCCAGGGTCGAAGGTGGATATTGGTGAGCTACGACGCGAGCTGGCACTATCTGAGTACGGCATCCAGGAGCTCAATTCGAAGGTGCGCGAGGGATTGCAGTGGGTTCAACAACACTGCCCCGTGAGGTCCCTTAAGGCGCAGATTTTTTGTCATCGATGGGGCATGGAGAAGGTCCACCAGCTCTTCATACGACTTCAGTCCCAGCAGACATCGCGTGCGTTCCGCAAATGGCATGCATTCCTCATGTTTGAGCGCAACAAGATCAAAGCAAACATGTTCTTGAAGTGCAAAGCCAGCCAGAAGATGACAGCGATCATGAACAAATGGAGACGCAAGGTTACGCGGCGGAAGTTCGCTCGATGGAAGACCGAGTGCATCTTGGACGCCCGCAACGAGCTGCACTCAGCCGCTATCGAGATCCAGCGCGTCGTGCGCGGAGACCTTGCTCGCTTGCTTCGACAACGAATGCAAGAGGAAGTCGCCGTGATCCACATCCAGGCATTTATCCGAGGTCGATTGGCACGAGTTTTCGTGGGTCGAAAGCGGCAGGAAAAACTCGAACATGAGGCTGCGTGTCTGCTGCAACGCTGCTACCGTGGCTATACGGGGAAGCGTCTAGCTCGAGCACTGTTCAAAGCGCAACGGGAGACTCTCGCAGCGTGTCGTATTCAACGAACGTTTAGGAATTTCCAGCGGCGCGAACTGCTACGTGTGATCCAACGCACGAAGCTGGAGAACGATAGTGCTATCATCATGCAATGTTGTATGCGGAGCTACCTCGCACGCCGAGAGCGAAAACTGCGTGCTACTTGCCGACTCCGAGAGCGCAGTGCTGTGGTTCTTCAACGCTGCACGCGAGGATACCTTGCACGACGTCAAGTAGTCAAGTTGAGAGAGCAGATTCGTGCAGCTCTGACCATCCAATGCTTCTTCCGAGTTTGTCGATCACGTCGTCGGGTGCATATGCTCCGAACCGAAAAGCAGTTCAAGGAACGAGCAGCTCTCGAACGCTCAGCAGCGACACGAATCCAGGCACGATGGCGCGGCGCCATCACTCGGAAGCACTACTTGCTCGACAAGCAAAAGCGTGCAGAGGCTCAAAAACTCGAGAGATTCCGAAGACTCACCGGCGCGGTAGTTATCCAGTCGCTGTTTCGTGGGTACCTGGCACGACGCCGGGCACAGCGAGCTCGCTATGAGAAGCTGAAGTGGCTGAACTTGACCCTCATGAACAGCAGCGCTTTGAAGATCCAGGCGTTCTGGCGCGGCTACCATGGTCGTTTAGCTTCCCACCTGCGCCTCCAAGCACAAAGAGCTTACCAGCATCAAGAGAATGAGGCAGCCAAGCGCATTCAAGTTATTGCCAGAGGAAAACTAGCTCGGGAAGAGCGTAGACGGCTCGACCAAGAGCGCGCGAAGCTGGCGTCGCAGCAACGAACTCGGGTGAGAGCTGCTCTTCGCATTCAGAAGGTTTTCCGAGGCAAGCAAGCCCGTCAAATGGTGGAGGAACTCCAGCGCAAACATCGTGAGGAAGCACGTCACGCCTTAGAGCGCCTGGTGTTCCAGGCGAAGACCCGCGCAGCGACGAAAATTCAATCTTGTGCTCGGCGGTTCCTCGCACGCTGCCACTACTTCTACCGCAAGCGCGAGATGGAGCGACGTCGGCAGCAAGAGGAGCTGCGCATCAAGCAGAGCCATGCTGCTCTTGTGATCCAGTGTGCGATGCGGCGTGCTGGCGCTCGTCGTATTCTGTTACTGCGACGGCGAGAGTTTGAGAAGCGCATTTCCATGATGGCGTCCGAGAAGGCCCACGATGAGATCGAAAGACTGCGCCAGGAGCAAGAGGAAGAGCTGCTTAAGCTGAAGATGCAGCTCATGTTCCAAGCGAGTGCAGCTAACGAAGAAGCTGCGAAATTACGCGATGAGTTGACTCGGCAACGTGAAGAGGAAGAAGCTCGTCACAAGGAGGAGGCCCAGGAACTTGCCCGTCTGCGACTCGAGACTCTGATGCAGCAGAACGAGATTGACACCCGAGTCGAGCAAGATAAGCAGAAGAAGCTGGAGGCCCAAAGACTTCGTGAAAAGCTGGAAATGGAGAAGCGGGATCAGAAGGAGAAGGAAGACGCCATGCGGACACAGGAGAACGAAGAGTTGGTCGCCATGAAGATGGCGGCCTTGCTGCCCACAAGACCGACTAGTAAGCAAGAAGAGCAGGAGAATCAAGACCGCACACTGCAACAGGAAGCAGAGCACTTGAAGAAAGCGGCGCTGGCAAGCCAGAAGGACCAGGCTCGGATGAAGATTCAGGCAACCTGCTTGAAGTACATTGCGAGAAAGCGGCTCGCCAAGCTGCAGCAAGAACAGTCTACAGCTATGGCGAGCATACACGATGAAGAGCAGCGCTTGAGACTCAAGGCTGAACAGCAGAAGGAGCTGGCCCTTGCCAGATTGAAAGCTATGATGGACGACGAAGCCCGAGCACGGGAGCAAGAGATCAAAGAGCTCGAAGTGCAGATGCTGGAGCGTGCTCGCAAGGAGAAGGAGCGCCTTGCTCTGCGCAATGCATCGGCTAGGAAGATCCAGTCTCGTGCTCGCGGGTACTTGGCTCGACAGCGTGTGAAAGCCATCCAGCGCAAAATCGACAAGGAGCGTGAAGACCGCGCAAAGGCAATGCAGGAGACCATCGAGGCAGCCGAAGCCGAGGTGGCCGAAGCGCTCATTGAAGCTGGCGAGACCGAGGCGAATGCTGCTGAAGGAACTGAGGAGTCGAAGGCTGACGAGTGGGTCGAGTACTGGGACGAGAACGCGCAGGCCTCGTACTTCTACAACATCCGCACGCAGGAAGCAAGCTGGACTCGGCCGATATCCACACCTTCTGCACAAGCGATGGACATTGTCATGGAGGCTACGGGATTGACTGCAGAGCGGGAGCAGGAAGCTGCCGCTGGGTATGTCGACTACGCCGCCACCGGCCAGGGGGATGCCAATGGCTATCCGGTTGCAGCTGAGAGCTACGCAGACGAGTACGGCTACTACGATCAGTTCGGTCAGTACCATTATTACGAGCAGAACAACGCAGCGTACTATGGTGCAGCGTACGGACAAGGGTACACGCCGATGGTGGGGGTGCAACCGAACTATGCGGCGGCGGCAGCAGCCAACTATGCGTACCAGGCAGCAGCGGCCATGGCGTACGGCCAAGCCATGATGTGCGGCGCGCCTATGATGGGCTATGGCGCCCAGGCGATGGCTCAACCAGTTCCGCAGTATCCTGCTGCAGCAGCGGCGCCCATAGCGACAGAAGAAGCTGCCGATGCTGTCCCGCCTGATCCGTGGGAGAAGTTCTTTGACCAGTACACGGGTGCGGCCTACTACTACAACAGCATCACGGGGGAGCAGTACTGGGCATAGCACGAGAAACACCGGCAGAAAGCAACGACATAGTCGCAGCGTAAAGTAATATTGTTTGTTGGCCCCATGGCATTCACAGACTGCCGTCAATCATCGTCCACGTTCATCATAGAGCTGTCATCGGAGAAGTCCAGGCTCGAGCACGCCACCGACTGTCTACTGCGTTCGATGCTGCTGTAAGATTGGTCCAGCCGCCGAGAGAGCTGTGTGTTGGCATCATACCCTGTTGAGCGACGAGCTGTAAGAGGAGTAAGCCCACTGGTCTTGGGGGCATCTTTCGGGGGCGGATCTGCAAATTCAGGGAATGACCCAGGTCCACCTGACAGCGATTCCTCGAACGCCACAGTGATCATGGATCCTGCTAGAGTGTTTTCAGGAGAGTACGCTAGTGCCTGCATCATGCACGAATGATCGGAAACATTAGATCCTCGTAAAAAAAAAGTTATTGTGCAAGAGCTTACCGTATGATAGGACTCAATTGCTTGCTCGAGGTTGCCCTTCATGTGATACGTGAAGCCAAGAGCAGCAAGAATCGATGCCTGTTCCAAACGAGAAATTCAAATTGAGTTCAACTCTCATAGTAGCACCAGTGCATGATCACCAACATACATTCCGTGGCGACAAGCGTAGTGCACACTGGAAATAGTGAATGGCCTGATCAAATTGTCTACTGGCACCAAAAGCGCACACAGTTCAGCTCCAAGACACACCACGCGCGAGTTCGGCAGTGTACGCACCGTAGTTTTCGGTACGAATATCCTAAGTTGAAAAGAGTCGGCTCCCATGCTTCCATGAGTCGCTTGCAACAGCAATACATCCAGAAATGTTAGAAAACCTGGGTTACAAGCATCTGGTATGTAAGAGATCGTCGTTCTTACCTCCGGGAGCCCATTGCACAACTCTAATGCCTTGGTGAACATCTCAATTGCCTGAGGATAGTCTTTTTGCTTGTAGTACACACTGCCCAGTTCGTTGTACACGAGTGGGTCTGTCGGGCAGATGACGCTCGCTTGCCGAATGAACTCCTGCGCTTGGACTAGGTTGTTGGTGCGAAGATACTCCATGCCAATATACAGCGGTGGCAAGTGCGAACCGGGGAAGAGGCTAGAGGCCGTCCGGTACGATGACATGGCCTGGTCGCTTTCATCCTGTGCTGCAAACGAGTTCCCGAATCCGATCCATGCGGGGGCGTAGCTCGGCTCTAGAGATGTTGCTTTGCTGCGAACACAACGTTCAGCAAGGATTCGTTAGCGTCCGGTTTCATTTTGGCACACCTACGTAACCAATTGATGCTGGCACGCTCACGTACTGGAAATATCGCTGCGCGGCTTCATATTTCTGAATCAACAGGTAGTAGCATCCCACAGTGTACCAGGCTGAAGCTTTCGTCGGATACACATCCACCTGTAGCAGAGGAAAATGGCCGCATGTTAACGTGGGTACGGGTAAGTTCCTCAGAGGTTTGACAACAATCTGCTTACCATTTGGTGTGCATAGTGGTAAAGCTCGCGCTTCTTCCCGAGCTCTACGAGTGTGCCAACGAACACCGAGATGACGCGGAAGTTAAACGGGTCTATCTCTCGGATACTACGGCAGTACAACCAAATGGGTACAGAATCGAGTTAAGAGGCAAATCCAAGTTGGCGTTTTCAGCAGCAAACGCATGTACCTCTGGCAAATTTCATGCGCCTGCTGGATATCGTGCTGGTAATAATACGTCTCAGCTCTCGTCACGTTCTGCAAAGGCATCAGGGATAGACGTTAGTTAACGTAATCTCCCATATCGACAGTAAAATTAATCGCACCAGGTCCAAGTTCTCAGCCAGGCCAAACTCCTGCTCCACCTCGGTGAATTTCTCCTCAACCGAAGCAGTAGAATCATACTGCAAAAATCATATTCCAGCACGAACGGCATCAGAATCGCGTACCAACCGCAGCAAGAGCCTCTCAGTGTGTACCTTTCCCACGTGTGTCTGGTACAGCAGTTCCAGCAAGTGCATTTCATCTCCCGAGAAGTCGAGCGACGCCACCAGCTCCTTCTCCTCTTGCGCCGACAGCATCTGCTTATCAAAGAGGTGGAAGAACGCCTCGGAGCAGTGCACGTCGCAGCGCAGCGCTATGCGGAAATACACCGTCGCGTTCTCTCGGTTGCCAATGGCCTCGAACGTCTCGCCCATTAGCAGTGCCAGCGACGACACGACATTAATTCCCTCAGCATTTTCCTCTCCAGCATTGGCCGCCTGCGCCTTCTTGGCAAGCAGCACAACCTCGTGTTCCTTTTCGGGCAGGACCGTGCCCAGCAACGCCAGACACTCCTCCTTTTGCTTAATCATCAGCATGCACTTGCCCAGCAGCAAGAAAGCTCTCAGTGTCACATGACTGGGTAGATTCCTCCCGTCCTGCTCCACTTCCACCAGCCTGGCCTTCTTGATGGCGTGAATGGCTCGATGGAACTCCCGGCTGGCAAAGCACGCGTCCGCAAACAGCAGTATATCTCCAGGCTCCCTGGGCGACATGGTCACAAGTTTATCCGCGTAGAAGAGCGCCGAGGCGGCGTGGTGCTGCTGCAGGCAGCGAGTGACCATCAGTCTGAGCCTGTTCAGGAGGGCCTGCGTCCTGCCGGCCTGGTCGTCCAGCAGGACGTCTCGTGGCTTCCTGGATGTAAGTGGTGGCTTGGAGACGTCTCGACTGCCCTCCAAGTGTCCTCCCGAGGGTGTGGGAAGCCTTACAGCGTCCTCCGCCGTCTTGGACAGCATATTGGCGTCCTGATCCTGAATTTCGTCCAGATCCTGTCCTGCGTCCGTATCCAGCGGCCTGCGAGCCGTGATAAAAGCTGCTGCCTGTTCCACTCGTCGGCGTCGCTTCCTGGCGCGAGCGCTGGCCTCGTCCGCCGTGCTGGAGGCCGCCGAGTCGAAGGCGAGTGTGCGTGTAGTGCACTCGGGCGTCTGGACAGGCGACGCTTGGCGCCACGAACCACGAATAGAAGGGGCGGCGGGCGTGGGTGGTGGTGCAGACATCGGAGACGCGGCGACGAGCGAGAAAGGGCCTGCGACGAGCGCGGCGGAGGCAGGTACTGTACGCGGTGTCCTGCGTGTCCTGCAGTCGTGCTGCTGATCCTGTGGGTGTATGCGCTTTTCCCCATGGTGGGTGTTTCACTTTCACCCGTGGTAACCGATGCGGTAAGGGTGGGTGTTTGCATTAAACCCGCGGCACGGTATTTTTGGGAGCTTTTTCCAGTTTTATACGGTATACCAGTTAATACTGGGAGAAGTATCGGGAGGCTCTCCCAAGAATACCGCATCGGTTACCGTGTGCAATTTAATTTAACCCATTTGGGTTAAACACATGGATTTGTAGTCCCGCCAGGGGAAAACACACAGGGTTTTATTCCTCGCCGCTCGGACATACAAACGCCAAGTGAGTCGGCGCGGTTCCGGATACTCTCGGCAACAGATTCAGGAATGACGAGGACGAGTTACCAACAATCAGCCGCAAGTGTCGAGCGATTTCTTTGGAAACTGTCAATGCGGTTCGAAGAGCCTAAAAGCCCAAGAGCCTAAAAGCCCAAGAGCCTAAAAGCCCAAGAGCCTAAAAGCCCAAAAGCCCAAGAGCCCAAAAGCCTAAGAGCCTAAAAGCCCAAGAGCCCAAGAGCCCAAGGCTATTAGTGACTTTTCCTGTTTTTTCCCGTACGTATTCCCCACCGATGGGGAATGTACGAAAAAAAACGCGCGTCGCGAACCGCGCCGACTCACTTGAAGTTTGTATGCTTGCGCTGCGAGGTTTCGCGCGGAGAGGAAAGTTTCCGCGTATCCTGCTCTCGGATACTTTTTTGCGAACCACAATATAAATATTTGGCAGATATGACGCCTGCAGGCATGGGCATGGGGGCCGTGGCGGCCTCGGGCTCTCCCACGGCGACCAACAAGAACTCACCGCACCTTCACTCGGTGGCCAGCAGTCTGCGCTCGTGTCTGGACGGTATGCTGTTGGTTTGCATATCGGAGACCTGCCAACAGCAAGGTTGAAGGTCGGATCTGGGACTAGGACATTGGTAAGACATGCAGTCGTAGGAGAAAGCAGAGAGCCTGGTCCCTGCATGAGAAAGGAGCTGGCAACATCTCCACAGCTAATCTATTCACTTTTCCATTTCCCTTCCTTGGTGAAGAGTTCGTCGCCGGTGCAACGACCAACAGGGTTATGAGCCCAAACCGTTGGAGCTTCCGCTGCACAGGAGGTGGCTCAAGATGACGGACTCGCCGAAGTTCACCGCTGAAGGTGTTCCCAAGAACTGGAAAGGCAAGGACTGGCAGGCATACAAGTTCGCCATGCAGATGGTGTTTCGAGAGGCAGACCTCATGGACGTTGTGGAAGGGACGATTACAAGATCGACGCTTTCGGACGCCGAGAGTGATTAGAAGTTCGACAAGAAACAGACCAAGATCATGCGCTTTATAGGGATGTCAGTACCGTCAGAGATCTTGCACCAGATTCGGGACAAAACGACGGGAACGGAGATGTGGGGAGCCTTGTGTGACCTGTTCGAGAATAAGGCGAATAAAACTGTGAAGGCTCACACAATTCGTCGCCTACGAAACGAGCTATGGACGATGAAGTTTGCACCCGGTGGAAACATGAATCTGCACCTGAGCAAAATGTTCAACATTCGGACTGAGCTGCAGACCTTGCAGTATGCAGTAGATGATATTGACATGGTGGAGATGATGTTGGGAAGCCTGCCGTCACAGACAGAGTTTGAGAGCCTCAAGTCTTCCATTCGCTACAGTGCGGATACGACCTTGTTCACACCCACTAAGGTTCGCGAGCTAATTCGCGCAGCCGCCGCCCGCCAGGTTGAATTTCGTGGTAAGGGAAATGGTGGCCAGCGTGGAGGACTGCGTGCTGGGAATAGTGGTGGTGCAGGTGGAGGAAATGCCAGTAAAGGAAAATCTGACAACCAGCAAGAGGAGAAAAGTGGTGACTCCAAGAAGAAAAAGCCGAAGAAGTGCTATATCTGTGGGAGTACTGCACATCTTAGAGCTGATTGTCCGGATAAAGTCGAGAAAGCTAGTGATGCTGATGCTGATGCTGGCGAGCAGAAGCGCAAGCCACGAGGAAATGTGACTATCCGACGAGAGGTTCGTGACCCACCAAGTCCGGATCATGACAACAATGATGCTGGAGTGGTTATGGGGGATCTGGACCAGATGATACTCGACGCTGGCGTCGAGGTTGAGATTCGGGATCCTGAGCATGAGGACAGTGCACAGGAAGTGCAAGGCACTGGCGCAGATGATGCAGTGGACACCAATGGCTGGTGGTTCTTCGACACTGCAGCGAATGCTCACGTTACAGGCAATTTGCCTGATTTCGTTGCATTTACGGAGGACACCAGTCACTCACAGAGCGTGCATGGAGTTGCACCCGCTCTCGCCTCGCGTATTGCAGGTGTAGGAACAGTGGCGTTAGTGACCGAAGTTGATGGTGAGCGTGGAGTCGTGTACCTGAACGATGTCGTTTACGTTCCGGGTGCTGAGCACGACCTCTTTTCACCTGGTCTTGCTGCAGAACAAGGGTTTGACTTTGACTTTGATCCAGATACGCAGAATTTCCGCATTTCGTACGAGGGTCGAAGTGATTGTGGCTTCGACGTACGAAGCTACATGGGGATTCTTCGTGACTCATCCGGAAAACGAAGGACTTGAGTTACCGCGAGACCGAGCACTGTGCAATTTCACTGCAATTGATGGAGTTGCTTCACTTGCGCTCTGGCATGAGCGGCTTGGGCATACCTGCCCTCAGTATCCCAAGACGATGGCCGATAAGGGTCTAGTGAAAGGGATGATGTTGACGCGACGCGAGCTAGAAGACTCGTGTGACGCTTGCCACTTAGGAAAGCAGAAGATGAAGCCACACTGCAAGAAATTGAATCGCGGCTTGAAGTCTCCAAACCAGGCAGTGTACGCGGACCTGCTGATACCGAGCCAAGGCAATGGCACTCGGTTCGAAGCTGTCCTTGTCATTATGGATGGATACTCGCGGTTCGTGACAGTTCACATGTTGAACAGCAAGTCAAGCAAAGTAGTGAACCGGCACATCAAAGAGTACATCCTCTGGGCAGAACGCCAAGCTGGTCGGAGCACGGAGGAGGCGGATCGAGTCAAACACCGAGTTCGTCAAGTGTGGACTGACAAAGGGGGTGAATTCGTGAACTGCGCCATGAAGAAATGGTACCAAGCTCATGGCATTGAACACGTTCGAGTTGGACCAAAGAGCTCACAACTGAACTTGTGTGAGCGGACGCATCAATCGCTCGTAGGGATGATGAAAGCAATGATGGTGGACTCGGGGTTCCCGACAAGCTTGTGGCCTGAGGCTCTACGAAATGCTGTCTACTTGAAGAACCGCGTTTACAACAAGGGTCATGGTGGAATCCCGTACGAGAAGATGTTCGGGGTCAAACCCGACGTCCACCACATTCGTAAATTCGGGGCGCTCGCTTGCGTGCATGTGCCAGCTTCTCCAGGGCGACGCAAGTACAGCGACAACGCAAAAATTGGTTTTGTGCTGGGCTACGCAGAAGATGTCGTAGGCTGCAAGGTGTATTTCCCTGAAGAACGCACGGCCAAGTTTGTTGCGGATCTGCGTGTTGCTGAAGATGTCGTGTACCGTGACCGTCACGAACTGGTTGACGACACTGATATGGAGTCGCTACACTTTGAGCACGTGACGGCGGCTGATCGAGCTGCTGATGTCGATGTGGAGGACACTATTGATGAGACCTTCACTGATGAACAGTTGCAGAGTACTGTGATGGCTTCTGAGGTCGAGCCATCGGACTTTCAGCCTCGTGAGCTCGAGGGAGGCGAGGATGTCAGTGAGTATGGCGAACCCTCGGCAGTTGAAAAAGGCGAAGACGTTGCCGAGGTTAGTGAGCGCTCTGCTGTCCCAGAAACGGCTGCAAGCGTGGATGCTACAGTAGTCGGGTGCAGGGAGGCGATTCAGACCAAGGCTAGCGCTGCTCATCTTGACGATGTAGAAGGTGTTACTGCACCAGTTCCTACTGAAGTTGAGCCCGCGCATGCACGACAGACAAGTGTGTCGCCATCACAGGAGACTGTGCAAGCCATTGAGACTGGGACTAGCGCCCAGACACTCGTAGACCAAGAAATTACTAGCTGCGACGGAAACGAGTCGGTCACTGGTGTCTGTGGATCCGTCGATGAGTCTGAACAGTTGGAAGACGCCGAGTCGGTACAGCTGGAGGAAGACGAAGACATCGAAGAGACCATTGAGCATGAGGAGTCTGTAGTCGATGACGATCAAGTCACTGTGGCTAGTGTGTGTGGATCCATGACTAATGACGATCAGGATGAGTGTGTGAACGACGTTCATTCTGAACGTGAGGTGAACGTTGCTGATGATGTGAATCGGTCCAAGCAGACGGGAAAGCGGATACATCGTGACGAGACGAAGTCGGAAGAGCTGCGTGTTGAGCAAGCTGCGGAAAAGCAAGAACCAAAGCGCACTCGCACTGGACTTCGTGAATATCACGAGCGGCGCCGTCCCCGTTACCTTGACGACTTCGAGGTCAACGTGATGCAGCGTTCGGAACGCATCCTGGACAAGGATGGCAAACCCATTCTCGCGAGAAACGTGAAGATCCCAAGGAACCGTCGAGAAGTAAACCGATCGAAGTATCGTGAGTTCTGGCTGCAGTCGGAGCTGGAAGAAACGAGCGCATTGCGTGCCAAAGGAGTGATCATGGAGATCCCACGTGAAGACGTGCCAAAGGATGCAAAGCCGATTAATA
>JAABLK010000659.1:0-13666 GCA_012295415.1 Phytophthora chlamydospora | reverse complement strand
CTGCGTCCGTCAACTCGGGCGTCCCTCGCTTCCTGACAGTAGGTCGGGGAGCTAACGGACCAGACGCTGAGTTGAAGCGCTGGTCCGGAGCTGCTGCAGTCAGAGATCCGCCTTGGTGGAGGCTGGCAGCTCTCGCTGCAGCATGACGGATGGGTCCAAGGCGCTGTGATGATTCAAGAGGTGCACTGCGCTTCACCTTGACTTTCGCAAAGTCGAATCGGAACTTACGCTCAAGACCTGCCTCGCAGAGCCTCTAGAGACGGGAGCCGATGCACTCGCTGCGCCCGGTTGGAGAATTAAGCGTCGTCCTCATGGACGGTTTCTCCGTCGCGGAGGTCGCTGGGAATCGTCCAATCGTCCGCATCGCAGGAACCGAGGCACCTCGTGCCTGATCGTCGAGACGAGGGCCGTACTCTGTCAGAGAACGGCTCGTTGAACTTGCAAAGTTCTTGAGCGCGGACTTTGATGTCAAGTGACACCCCGGTCCACAGTCTGGTGGGGGAGGGTGTCACGGATTACATAATAGTGTGTGTGTGCCATGCATAACCTGTGTGTGTCATACATAAATTGTGTGTGTATATCAACTCGGAAATTAACCAGATATCAGTAGGAGGCGTCACATTCATCCAATATGCGTTTGACTAGGTTCTACTATGAAAAATAATGACTCCTATACATTCAGACACAAGCGGCTCTGACGCGATAAAATACATTCAGTTCACATTTTGAAGCATAGAGTTTATTAGCCTTGTTCAAGGTAATACGAATCTCTTGAGTCCGTCAGTAGTAGACTTCCGGTACTCGTTACTGACTTTCGTAAAGAGCTTGTGGTTATCACTGTCACTGTAGACTCTCTGAGTATTTGTCTTCCTCTGACGCTAAAGCTACGGCAACCCCGCTGCAGGAAGCCCGGCGAAAGGTTAGACCAGTACCCCGTAGAGCCCAAAACCACCGGAAATGAAGCCGCTTCTTCGTACCCCATCCTAAATGGCGAGTTGGCGGTGTGGACGCCGCACTCCGACTAACGAACTTCTCACTGAGGGCGTTCAACAAGCGGGGGTTCTGATTTCACAGGCACTGGAACGTTGGGTGAGGTAGACGATCTAAGTTTGCTACCAGGGACTTCTGTTTTCATGGTGGTTGTAATCGTGAAGGGTGGCGATGTGTGGGATAATGTGTCGAGGCGTTTAAAGATCAAGATGGCAGGGTTCGTGGAGATTGTGGCGCCTAATCTATTCGAGGAGTGGGTGAAATCGGAGGCTGAGGATGCACCCTAATGACGCCGCGGCACTCGTTCAAGAAGTATTCACTTGGCATGTGCGTACTTTCGAGCAATTCAACCGTCCTGCTGCGAATATGGGGAGGTCGTGCCTTTTTTCAGAGCGAAGCATCAGCTGTATGAATTCAAAGGCGAGCTTTCTGTCAACCCTCGAGAATTTGTTGTCGATTGTACACGTCACTCGCACGACAATTATCTTCTTCAGGAACAACGAAGCCTGTCATTGTGTGGCTCGACGGAAGGGGGAAGGTAATCACCGGATCCCATGCAGTGGGCTATTGGTCGCAGACGAGAACACAGCAATTTCACCTAACTAGATTTGAAACTCACACTCAAAGCTGATTATGTGCGGGGAAGCGACAGGCCGCTGGAGTGGCGACTGGAGGAGGGACGCAGTAATCCGCGCCAGTCCGTTTCGCACACACGCACGCACCACAACTTGATGAGCTCGGGAAACGGCAGCAGCAGGGATTCCACGACCGCCACCGCCACCGATGCCCAGGGCGCCGAGCCCCGCCTGAAGTACGAGCTGAGCGACGCTGCCAAGACAATGCAGGTGGCCGTACCGAGCTATCCGCAGCAGGAGAAGCGAAGGAAGAGAGCGAAAACCCTGCAGTCAAGCCAAAGCGCTCGCGCAAAAGCCGCTACAACAAAGTCAAGAAGCACGTGCGGGGCTCTAAGCGCGTCTACAACATACCGCGTATGCAAGCAGTATTTATCGACACCTACTTAAGCCTACCTGGCGTCCAAGAAGGCCTCATCGCCATTCGAGAGCTCCATCGACGCACCGAGACGGCTCCAGACTCGCCTGAAGTCATCGTCATTAACGGTGACGAGCCCGCTGAGTGGCCGCTTGGCGTTGAACGTATCGAAGCGTCGCGGCTAGGATCAAGAGAAAAAGACCCGATCAAGTTCCGGGACGTGGATGAAACGGAACGGCGCGACTTTCCGTACGACTGCTACCGCGACGTCTGCATTAACGCTCGTACAAGCTACTACTGCACGGAAGAGAACTGTCATTTGTCCGGACAGTGCTCGAACAGCGTGTATGAATCAACGGATGTCCAGCTCGTACACTGGCCTGGCAGGACTAGGCGTGGTTGCCACGGGCACCATTAGTGTGGGCGCTGTAATCGGAAATTATTGCGGCGACCTGACTACCCACAATTTTGCGAAGGACAAGGAGCAGACCAGTGAGTATGCACTCGAGTTGCAGACAACATCAACCAGGAACAAGATAGCTTACATCGACGCGACGCACTGTGGTAGTATGACTCGGTTTATCAACCACTCGTGCAACCCCAACACAAAGTTTGTGGAAATGTGTTTCCGCGCTGAAGTGCGCGTGCTGGTGATAGCACAGAGGAAGATCAAGGCTGGCGAGGAAGTGACTGTAGACTCGGCTCTGAGTTGTGGTTTACGTGCGTGCGTGGAGATCGCGAGTGCCGCAGCAAGACCGCAGCGTTGAAGTAGCATCTACCTCTACCAGCGAGATGTTTCACGTGAGCTACTACTAAACGAATGAAGCTTTTGATTTGCATATCGAAATATGAACATTTTTTTGCTACTGTTGTCTTTGTTGTCGAACTTGGCAACGCTATACGGGGCATTCACTAAAAGCCCGCATGTTGATAGGAATGTTTCGATGCTACAGTATTAAATGATGTATTGAACGGGATCTACAGCTGCCGTGTATGTATGAGCAGATCCTTACACGCTTCAGTCTTGAAGTTACGAAAAGGCCGCATATTGACGATATCGGCGAGGTCTGCTCGATTCCATTGGTATGTCGACCATACTTCAGTTTACCCTGTCGCAGTTGAGAACTGCAAATCAAGGTCTACCATTTTAACGTCACCTGCCTGGTGCAGGGGTCAAAGTCCGCATGTGTACTATATTTTGCATGTTTTAAAAACACTGCTACTGTACCACGAACACTAGAATGGCCTATAGCATCAAATTGAGAGTCCGGGGTTTACTACGTCGTGATGGACGCTCAGCGTCCGGCCGCCAGATCACGACAGGGAGAGCATTACCATGGTTACCATTGCAATTCCGCTATTTGTGCCTCTTAGCGCTCGATGTGGCTTGTTCCGCATGCGCCGCGCGGATCCTCTCAGCGTAGCTGGCATGCAGACGCCTGATTAGCTTCGAATCAGGAGCACCACAGGTCTCGAGCTCAGTGCGGCGCTGGCATGTCTCCAAAATTTCAATCTCGTTCCTCGGATCATCGTCTTCTTCAGCGTCACTTATCAGGGAACCCCGAGGTGTCTGCCAATACTTCTGGCGCATTTTCTTGCCTATGGGGCTGCGTAGAAAAGTCTCATCGTGCTTGCGACGCTTTCCGCGATCGATGTCCTTTCGTGCCCATAGTCTTGAGCCAAAGCGGGGCCATGGAGACGGCAGTATATCCAAATGCGTCCGTCCATTGCCTGGGAATTTTCAACAATGAAGCCCTTTGTCGATTCACGGTGTAGAATCGGCTATTGATTGGGTGGTTTCACCACGTGTCAGTCGTTCATTGGCTGTTTACACAACTACCGTAACTATTCGTCACGGAAGTTGTGTAGTGGCATTCACAGTACTTTTTGAATAGTACCGTGATTGAACAATACGGTACTTTTATGAACAGTACCGTGATTGATTAGTACGGTACTTGGTTGAATTTATGATAAAGCCGCAAATTAGCGGTATGGAAGAAGGCAGCCCGGTTCCATTGGTACACCACACATACTTTAGATCAGTCTGATGCATACGAAAACCGCAAATCAAACTCGTGAGTATTAACGCCTCACTAGTTGCTATATTGTGCATCCTTAAGAGTTATTTCTGTGAACCGCGAACTCAAGAATGCCCTATTGCAATATCCCAGACTACCTATCGCTTACGCCATGGCAAGCGCGTAGCCGTTCGTAATAGGTCGTCCCGGAGGTGCGGCTGTCGGTTCTCCCGTGCGAGCCCGCTTTCGAGATGGTGTGCGGTATACAAGCATCTCGTTTCCAAAGTAGTCGACTGCACCGTACTTCGCCAGTATGGGAATCAAGTGTACACAGGTATTGAACTTGAAAAACATGTTGCACTGACATGTCTTGCGCGTTACATTTACTAACCACCCCCGGCGCGGTTGATTCTGCATCTCCATTCTTGCGTAATTCAATCCCATCTGGGCTGACACAGCGATACCTTCTTCTGTTGTGTTGCGCGTCGTCACGGAAGCACGTCGAGGCTGACCACAAGCTACAAACTTGATGTTAGCAGCAAATGCCCGCTCGAATCAGGGGGGGGAGGGGGGGGTAATACCTCTTGAAGAAGCTCCAACTTGACAAGCTCTCTGGATCGGCGGGTTACAGAGCTTAATGGTTCAACCACAACACGAAATCCCCGCAGCGAACTTGACTCATTATGGCAGCACGATGGCAGCTGCTGTAGAAGGACGCCCATCTTCAGCCGTTGTCGCAGGGTGTAGTCACGTTTCAGCTTCTTGTTGAATTGCTCCACTGGGTTGTTCGTTGTTGCAAACGCGCCAGGTGTATGAAACGCATGCCACCGCATAAACTTTCCTTGAAGCCACTGCGTGACAAAATACTCCGCAAATTCCGCCGTCTCCGAGTCGGCGCGCCATTCCGCCACACTCGCTAGGACGAACGCGATGCGTTGTTCCATGTTGCGACTGAAGTGAATGCTGTAGTCTCCCTGAAACACGCGATCCTTGGTGATTGATGACATACCTTTCGTACGACCACTTTGGCGACTAAGTGATAGAATCACATTAGGTACACGAAGTTATTGTCCGCGCGAAACACCTGTTCGAACGCATTGCATTGTGCGTCGTCTGCATCCCCCATAACCATGATCACCTTAAGCGTTTTTCCCGTTACCCTGGTGTACACGTCTCGTAGCACTTTCAACCAGTCCAGGTGCTGATACTCCGTCCGCTGCGAGCTCACAAACATGGCGACCAGATGAAAGCTTCTACACCGATCCGAAATTCCACAAACAATCACTGGATAGTCGACTTGACTGAGCTTGAAAGTAGCATCCACATGCAGAATGGACGAGTTGGCGGGGCGATCCATCCTGGTTAGCAGGCGCTTCGTTGACACTCCGACAATGAACGGCTTTTCGTCAGATCCGTTGTCGACAAAAACTTTCCCATACTCGTCCCGTTTCCAACCAAACATGAATGCAGCTGTGTCATTTTCATGGCCCGAGAACTCGTTTTGGTGGATGAAGTTGGTGATATCCTTGTGCTTGTCGTGGTTCAGCAGTTTGGTCTTTCGATAGTAATTCACGAAGTTTTGCACTTTGGAAAGACTTGGCAGTGTCTCCATATCCACGTTGAACTTGCGCGGCATCGAGTTACGAATACGCGAAGGTCGAAGGCCTTGAACAGCCATCTCTCGTAGATACACCTTGTGAGACGCTGTCACCTTGTTACTGCTTTCATCGCTGGTGACGATCACATGGGTTCCATACTCGTGTATAGTTGATTCCCGCATATTGGAGCACCCCAGGCAACGGCCGCACCACTGGCACTTCTCATGAGAACACGCTACCTTGCACGACGGCGATGAGCAGTCCAAAAGACGATAAAGCATTGTGTGTGGGTCGGGAAACAGACACACGGTGCATAGGACCACGTTACACTTGCTGACTCGATACTGCTTGAACGTCTCAATGAATGATGCTGCGTCATCTGGTGGCACATTCTCTACCACCACGGCCCACTTCAGTGTCCTGGGCATAGGTGATGTTGGTCCAAGGCTCTGGTGCACCCGGCTTGGTCGTGATAGTGCTCATCTTACTGTAGTTCTTGTCCTCTTGCTTTCGCTTGAAAATGGGGGGTGCTCTTTTCCATCATCCTGATTGGTTAAATTTAGATACTTTAAGCCAACGTGATTGGTTCAAATTATGGTTGTGTGGGCAACAGAAGTTTTGGGTGGTCCTCAGTAGCCGTAGTGTGATTGCGTAGATTTCTGTGTGAAAGCAGTGTAGATAGGTGCCAGCTTTGACGTATTATGTGCGATCAGACGTTTTGTGTGAAAACTCACGCTTCCGGGTGATTATGCCATTTTCTCGTCGCAGACTACCCTAAGTGTAAACAGTCCATGTCACGCATGGGGGTATCAATGTCAGTCCATGTTGTGTGCATTCACCCAAAGCAGGGCGACAATTTGGCTCCATCGCCAAAACGCTGCAATATCCAGCGGTGATTGTCGAAAACTACTTCACTATCTCACTGGGCGTATGTGTGCTGAAATTGTTTAGTGGAGTAACGCTGCGTAGGATGGCACTTTCCCACTGTGCGCAAGCCTCACCAACTTTCATGTTACGGTGCACCCTCTACAAGAAGAAAACGGCATGCACTATTGTCACCACCACAACAGTCTTTTGGCAAACCTGAAGAAGAAGTGCCGTCAAACCCGGTTATGTTATCTGCGTAACAATCGTCTTCGAAACCAAATGGAGGTGATACCGTAATTGCTATGTCATAAGCGGCTGCAGTGTGCAGTAGACCCCTCAAAGCGATAGAACCGCTAATGACAAAAACAATCGGACTTTTTCGACAAGAAAATATTTATGTAAACGAAGAAATTTTGTATTTGTCAGTGAGGGACACACAGAAGTATAGCGTCTGTTGAAATTCATGTTTGTTCAAGCGGACTGGTTAAAACCATAGCAGAGAGCATCACTTCGTGAGTGCGGGATAACATGAAAGTATAGCAAGGATACGTTGTTTCAATAAATATTCAGCATAAACGACGCAGCCCGGGTGGCACCTTCACCAGGATGACGCGAATTGTCCGAGCGTATTCTTCGGCATCAGCGACCCAGTGCCCGCTGAAGTCATCCAGCAACAGCAAGATGGGCTCGCTGAGCACGGTGCGGTTGCCGAAGTGGAACCGTAGAAACTCCACCCTTTGCGCCCCAGTCCACCATGCGTTGTTGTTCCCATGGATTTGAACGCCGTGACTGTCTTGAAGCTGCTTCATTTCTTTCCACACTCGTTGGCCAAATCCATGACGGATGCGGTGATTCTCTTCCGCCACGTTGGCTATCTTTGACGGATACTTGTTGGCCTTGATGTCGCCCATCACCATCACAGTCATGCGCTCCTTTTCTTTCTTGCCACACTTCACCCACACTGTCTTGGCCCCGGTCGGTGCTAACGTATTCTTGGGCAGCATCTCGTAAAATGTAGCTGTCTGGTCAGCATTGACGATGTTCACCACGCCTTCGACCTCAATGATCCTGTTCACCTTCTTTGCGAAGGTCTCGGCCTTTGCCATGGCCCCAGCCGGCGCTTCCTGACCTTGGTGCGTCTTCGCGCGAAAGGAAGTCGATGACGTGCCGTAAAACCACGAATCTAACACGCCGAAGCCGAAAATGCACCGCGTGGAATAGCGGCCTCCCTGGACACCTCCAAAGCTCTTTCCGCCAGCATAGTTCTGGAGACGGGCACGCCGTCCCTCCGGAAATCGTTGACCCACTTCACCAAGCTTGCCTCAGTCGCAGGGTTCAGAGTCGTGCCTTGCCCTGGCAATCTGGTCCTCCGCAGCTCTGCGATCCGACCTTGAGAGGCTTCAATGTGGGTCCGATTGCGAGACCACTTGTAGATCAGCTTCCTTGCGGAGCTGTGCGTCACCCCTCTAGTGTCGGGGAAGAACTTATCAACGGTAGCCGTGATGTCAGAGTTGGCGAAGAAGTTGATCACGTGCTGCTTATACCGGTACGTGTACGTTGTGCGGTAGTACTTACGCGTCTTGCGACCCGTCCCACGGACACAGCTTCGCCCCACGTGTTTCACCATTGCGCTCTCTGGCAGATTTAGATTTGACACTTGAGAAAAAGTGGCTTGAATGCCTTGCAAATGACTGCTTCGATTGGCTGGCCCTGAGCAAAGTGTATTTTACCGGCTCTACTCCGTAATTACGAATATACCGTAATTTGTTTTTATGACTGCCGCTTATGACATCTCACCGCTTATGACATAGCGATTACGGTAATCACATCACCCCAGGCACGACAGCAACGACTATTTTTCAGCGACTTTGTTAATGTCGAGTCCGATGTGACCCAAATAGCCCTCTAGAGATGATATGAGACAAGCTCGGCGATCTCTACTCTTTCCCTTTGTAGACTACCAGAATAGTTTAATGAAGTGCATTCGAATCCTCTAGTCGCTTCATTGAATAGTATCCACTGCGTTTTGAGTGGCTGAGTATCTTCGTCCTCCCTGTGCTGCTTCTTCTTCTTCGAGATCTATTGAAGCTCATTTTGAGCACACGCTATTTGTGTGGTGAAGTAGTTCGTGATGGTGGTCAACTCAATTCGCCTGCACAACGAGTGTCTCACTGTCGAAATCAGGCCAATTATCCTTGCTTTGGGTGGAGATTTTAGGGTGCAAACACGTATTTCGAAGTGCCGTGCACAACGCGCTACATGTACATGTATAGAGCAAGGTGTCCTCGCCTCGATGCTCATCGAGCGCGAGCCGACGAACTTCATCACGAAGCCGAGAGCGACGATCGACGAGTCAAATTGACGTCGGCGTCAGCAAAAGTGCCCCGGTCATGTAATTTTGACTTACCTTCTCTATGCCGGTGTCAGGCCCAAATCCCTAGTCGCAGGCGCTGGACACTTGCGAGCAGAATGCACTCGGAGAAAATCAAGGCCTCGAACAACTCCACTTCTGCAGTCGCCGAGAAGCTCAGCTGAGCGCGTGGATCGAAGGGAAGGTTGGCCTGCCGTCTCATACTGGGGGCAAGTGATTCGTCCGTGAAATCTGTCGCATCGGCGTGTCGGCTCGCCTGCTTTTCAACCTCCTCGGATTACTTTAGAAGTGGACACGATCGATCTCGTGAGCGGGTGGCTTGACTTTCAATCCGAGCGTTTCCTGCACACAACCCAGCAGTCATGACGTCCAGCGCCGTGACCAAGGTGCCCATGCGGCGGGGCTCGTCGCCCTGGACGCGCTCGCGCCGCCTCGTCAGCAGCGCCAGCAACTCGAACGCCGTGGACATGGAGAACTACCAGGGCACCATCTACTTCGCGGACATCGTGGTGGACGGCTCCAGCTTCGTGGTGCAGGTGGACACGGGCTCGTCGGACCTGTGGATCTCGTGCTACTACCTCAGCGGCTCCACGTGCGAGTCCTCGTGTCCGTCGGACGCCAGCACCATCTCGTACGGCTCGGGCGACGTCTGCGTGGAAGGCACGTCGGCCGACATCGAGTTCGGCAATGTGGCTGTATCCAACTATATCGTGGGCGTGGCGCAGGGCTCCAACGTGAACCCAAGCAGCTCCAGCTCGCTGCTGGCTGGAGACGCTGAAGGGCTCTTCGGGCTGGCGTACAGCTCGCTGGCGACGCTCCCGTCGTCTGGAGGCCAGTTCATCGACTATGTGACGAGCTTCTCCATGTATTTAACCCAGGAGGACAACGCAGATGGCAGCTTCTTGCTGCTAAACGGCGTGGACGACGCGCTCATCTCGTCCAACGGCCTCACGCCGTACACAATCGCCCTCAAGTCGTCCACCCCCACGCACTGGACGATCGGCATGACGGCGCTGCAGATCGGTAACAGCACGGCCGTGTTCCCGTGCTCCACGGCGAGCGGCGGCAGCTGTGACAGTATCGTGGACTCGGGTACTTCGCTGCTGGCGATGCCCAGCTCCGTGTACTCGGACTTTGTGTCGACGTATCTCTCTGGCTGCCAGGAGTATTCCTCGGGATCCGAGATCTACATGTGCTCAGCCGACGTGGAGCTGCCACGCCTGGCGCTAACGTTTGGAGACGTGACGTTCTACCTGGAGAAGGAGGACTACATTATCGATTTGGGAGCCAACATGGTCGTCGTTGAAGTGCAAGCCACGTCCAGCAGCAGCGGGTCTTACGCCAACACGTGGATCATCGGCGAGACGTTCTTGAAGGTCTTCTACACGGGCTACAACGTCAACGAGTCGGTCACGTTCTACTGCGTGGAGAACAGCACGTGCACACCTGGCTCTCAAGCCGTTTCCTTGCCGGCATCTTCTGATTCATCCGGCGACAGCACAGGCGGCAATGGGTTTGGAGGCAACAGCGATGGCGGCACTTCGGGAACCACAACCAGCAGCAACGACAAGAGCCACCTCGTGACGATTCTCGCGATCGTGTTGGGCGTCTTGGCCTTCTTCTTCATCATCGCAGTCATATCATATCTGTTCCGCTGCATCTGCAGACGCAAACGCGCGTCTCGACACGAGCAATCGCTGCAGCCGGTTATGGTCGTACCCGGCGGCTACTACCAGCCGCAGCCAGCGATCCAGCCTTCTCAAGGATACTACACCCAGCATTAGAGGCATCAACATACAACAAGTACCATGTATTTTGAAAAAAACTATAAAGTTTGCTCCAGCTAACTGTTACTTCAGTAGTACAAACAAAGGTTGTGAGCGTGTGTGTGTATGCTACCAATACAGAGTTCATATATTTTCTCGCTACAGTTCTTTAATGGCTGATCTGCAGTACTTCGGACAGGCAGATGTCCAGCAGGTAGGCTGTGAGGCCCCAAACGACGTGCGGGCCGCCCGTGAACACCGGCGTGGCGTTGCTGTGGCGCACCCAGTTGTCCTGGTTCATCAGGTCCCGCACCGGCACTGTGAAGAGAGACTCGACCTCGTCCTCGTTGATGGCGACGGTCTGGTCGCTCATCTCGCCGATGAAGCCAACGACGGGGGTGACGGCGATACCTGTGATCGACGTGACACTGGACCAGTCGCAGCGCAGAACGCCAAGGACGTCCACACCCTCGGGTGCAAGGCCAACCTCCTCGTTCATCTCCCGCAAGCACGTGCCTTCAATGCACGAGTCGGTGGCGTCCACCATGCCACCAGGGAAGCAGACCTCGCCCTTGTGCTTGCCGACCGTCAGCGAGCGCAGCGTGAAAAGCACGGACGGCTCGCCCTCGAACGTGCACAGCGGGATGACCACAGCTGCGCGGGCCGAGTAGGCCTTGGTGATCTGCCGAGGCAGCCGACTCAAGCGCTTGCGGATGCGCTCAAGGTGGCGCTGGTCGAACGCGTTAGCAAGAGCCGTCGTCCGTTGTGCATTCATGTTGAGCTGTGCAAAGTCTACAGAGAGGAATAGTAGCAAGAAGATTAGTCCACGGGTTCCTCCCAATGCGTCAAGCCGCCAGGTATAAACGTACCGTGATACGGTTTGAGCACGGCCTCGAGCTCGTCCAGCTTGCCCTCGCTCAGCAGCTCGGCGCACAGCCAGAGCGTGTACTCGCGGTCCTGGTACGCGGCCGCAAGCGCCGGCGCCGTGTAGTTGTTGACAAGGAAGCTGGCGTCCATGCGGGGCTTCTCGAACTCGCGCGAGAACGAACTCGTGTCCTTCAGTGGCTGGCGAATCTGCTGCTCCTGGTGGTCTGCTGTCCACCCCGCCTCGTCGTCTCCCTGGGCGGAACCGACCGCGCCGTGGCTGCTGCTGTGGTAGTACAAGTGGTGGCTGTGGCTGTCGCTCGCGTGCTTGGCGGCGCGGCCCGAAGACAGCTGCGTGTCGTTCTCGCTCTCGTGGACGCGCGGGGCCGCAGCGAAGGCGCGGCTCAGCGCTAACGGGCGCGTGCGTCGCGTGGCGCGGCTTGAGGCCTCCAGCAGTGAGCTTCCGACTCGTCGCATGGTGTTTGGTTGGTCGTTTGAGGCGCGACTTGCTTGCTCGGTGCGCGGCAAAAAGTCAACTGGACAGCAGCCGAAAAAGGGATCGTGTGTCCGAAAACGAAGCGGGCGTTTCGCTCGTTATTTGCGACTGGGATTTGCCGCTTTGCTGCTCCTGCGCTTCGCTCTGGTGAGATTCGCTCGCCTGCTGCTTCCGACGGGTGTGGTGGTCGATGGCGGTTGTGGCGTCTTTGGAGCTCTGCGTCCCCAGCGGCAGTTGATTCGCGGTCGGGGGACAATTGGCGGCGCTGACTCGCCGGAGTCAGCGCGAGAAGGTCCCCAGCCCGAGGCATACAAATGGCAGGACAAACGGCTCGGAAAGACGGCGCCACACTCGATCGACTTCCAGTCTGGAGCGCGGACACGCGCCGGGACTGGATCCTGTAGGATTGATTGCAAGGCGCACGCGGCGGCATTTTCAGCCAGTCGTCGCGCGCGATCGGCTAGAGGAGCTGCGCGATTGGCCCGGGCGTCGTCTGACGAGTACGGTACGGCAAGGCAAACTTCAGTTTTCCAGCTCCAGCTTCCAGCTGTTGCCGATCGCCTCGAGCTGTCTTCTGCTTCGCGTGCGCCGTGTCTCATGTGGGCTGCCTAAGCCAGAGCCGAGAATTGCCTGCTTTGGGGCGACGTCGTCGGCGTTCGGAGCTTGGACGGCGAGCGCAGTCGATTCGGTTAGGGAGCGGCCGAGACGAGTCGAGTTGGCGACCGGGGAGAATGGCGGCAAGGCAACGGAGAGGCTGGAGATCGTCAGCGGTCGAACTCGAGTTCATTGCGCTGGCGGCGATGGCTGGTTGAGGCTGCAACGCCGTGAAACATTGAACTTTTTGATGTAAGCTTGTTGTGTGTTTCCCGGATGTTAATGTGTGCAAATTCAGATTCTCTGGTTTGGAATGCACGCCCACAACAGTTATGCGCTGCGAAGTTCACCTATTGCTCACCGCGATTCCCGGATGGATACCATTTTGCTGGTTCTTCAGTTCAAGAAAGATCTTGATTTATTTTGTGTTGTCTTCGAGTTTGAAAACAATTTTGGGTTTGAAAACATCTTTGGGTTTGAAAACTCAACTTTCTCCGAAGATCGGCCCAAACTATCTTGAGGCACTCATGTTTTGCTTTAGATTTCCGCCCCGATAATAGATGGCCTTTGCATATTACCTTAACTGAACACTATGGTGCTTTTTGCTTGTTGTCTTGCGGTATTTGGCCTTCAAGAAGATTGAGAGGTCAAGCGCTTCAATATTGCTTTCAACTTTAGAATTCATTTTCATCAAGAATATATCTTGCGGGCTGCTTTCTCACTTTGGGGTTTAGCGAGCTACAATACAGATTATAGTATGAGCCAGAATTTCCAGTTCTGCTCATCCTTCTTGTCAAACAGTGCCAAACGAGCTTGCACAGTCACGATTCCAGGCTTGCACGCATGAACCCGTGCAACTTTTACTGTTTGGCACTCGTCCATTTTGCGCTCACTCGAGCCAACAATTGCTTCGACGAACGGACGTTGACGTCAAACACGAGCACTATCTTGCCCGGCTGCTGAGCAGCATTCACACGCACGACATCGCCGCCAGCGCAATGAACTACGACAACAGGGTAGCCACCACGATCTCCGGCCTCTCCGTTGCCTTGCCGCCATTCTCCCCGGTCGCCAACTCGACTCGTCTCGGCCGCTCCCTAACCGAATCGACT
>JAABLK010000658.1:0-20067 GCA_012295415.1 Phytophthora chlamydospora | reverse complement strand
GGGGGGGGTGCTCCGCAGCGAGAATTCCAGCGGATTGGGGCTCATTCCAGCGAATTTCTTCATCCAGCGGATCGGCCAAAATCTGTGCGCTCCGCACGTCGATTCCAGTGGAATGAGAGGCTCAATCCGCAATCCACTATCCGCCCGAATTCTGGCAGGTAGCGGATTCATCCAGCGAATGGAATCGAAGCACCTGCAATCGTACATATCAACGCGATTGCCCAGGAACGACATAACAATGAATAAATGTACTGTATGTTGCTTCTTAAATCTGCACGTACGAATTCTGTGTATGGCTATCAGACGACGACTTCGCCATACCTTCCTGCTAGAAGTACCAGGTAACCCCGCCACATCGATAAAGCGATTTCATCGCGCAGCTCCTTCATTGTTGTGTCATCGCTTTCTAGGTGTTGTTCCTCTATATCGTCCGCTTCTTCGGCGTCTCTCTCGTTGGTACTTGTGTCGCAGTTAGCAAACTCATCGTGGTTGACTCGAATAAAGTTGTGTACAGCAAACACTGCTCGTATGATCTCAACTTGATCCCCAATTGAGTATGATGTCATCGTGCGAAGAATTGGGAACTTGCTCTTCACTGCTCCGTAGGTGCGTTCGATGACAACTTGTTTGCTTTCATATTCTAATACATTGCCATTATGGATATTCGGAAACAAATAATCTACGAGAGTGACAATTAGCGGATTGATGACTACGCATTTTGGTGCTCCGCAAACCGTCCAGCGGATCGCGGAATGCGGAATCAAACAGCGAATCTGCGGAGCAGGGCCTTGCTCTACTTGCTCCAGCTCGCAATACATTTTTCGATTCTTGGCGGTTGCACACGCTAAACAGTGAGGTGCCAGCTAAACCAAAAGCGCGATGTAACCGCGACGTGCCGACGTTATTGCCGTCCTTGGTGGCATTGCCGACACCAGTTCGTCTTTAGTGAGTCGACACCTCGTCCATGGGGCCTCTGCTCCAACTTGCAGAGCCGTCACAAACCGCCGCCTGTTATTCAATACCAGCAAGACACACCCGGAAGAGCCCACATCAACTGCGAGGTCCATCGCTTCTCGAGCAGGATAATTCATTGACTCAAAATCTGTGTGCTGTCGCTGCGTCCTGCCGCTCAGGCGATGGTCTCCCCCACCTTCTTGGCAGCATCCTGCAGCGAGCGCAGCTTGACCTTTTGCTCTCCATCCAGCAGCTGCGAGTCCTCGGCCGAGAGCTCCTGGCCGAAGCGGTTCTGCTTGCTCTCCATGACCGCCGCGTACTGCTCCCACTCGCGCAGAAAGAGCGGCACGAACTTGGGCGCCGCACCCTTGTGTCGCTTGAACTCATCGCGCACGTACTGGTCCCCCAGCACGCGCATGTGCGGCTCCAGCTTCTGTCGGTGCAGCGTCAGGATGCGCCGATACAGCGCCAGCACCTTGGCTCGCTCCGCCATCGCCGACTGAAGGTGAATCGGCAAATCGCCCACCTAAATCGCCGACTAAAAGTGCGCCTAAAAATGAGCATATCCACTTCCTCAGAGGTCAACCCCATGCCCATGCGCTCCATCACCAACGTGAGCCTGGACTCGTGGCTCTTCGGCGAGGACAAGCCCCATGGGGACAACACCTCTAGCCGCGCATCACTGCCCGAGCCACCGCCTGCGCCGCACAGGCCGTCGGTGCGTCTTACAGGCAAAACTTCCCCGGCCAAGAGCTCCGAGCTGCCATCCTACCCGTTCCCCGTGAGCTCCAAGCTGCGCAAGCTCTTCCGACCCAATAAGCTGCAGTGGAAGCGGCCGGCGACTGGTAAGACTTCACCATCCAAGCCGCGGAGGCAGCTGGTGGGGCTGGACACCACGAGCTTCCAGAAGCTGCAGGGCCACGTGCCCTTTACGCTCAAAGAGATCGTCAAGGACCCCAAGAAGCTTCCCTACCTGCTGCAATGGCTGTCGGTGGACACGGAGATCCCAAGCGACTCCCAGCACAGCAACTACCACCAGGTGCTGCTCTTCCTCATGGAGATCGAGCAGCTGCAGACCGTGGACGAGTCCAAGCGCCGCGACCAGGCGCTCAAGATCTGGCACAAGTACATCGACGGCAACTCCGAGTTCCAGATCGCCTCCACGCTGGAGCTTACCCCTGAGCTTGAGCAGCTAGTGAGGGACAATATTGATAGCCAGAGAAGTAAAGTCAGCGACAGCTTCTTCCCCATCCAGAAGTTGGCCTACATGCGCCTGACGCGCGAGGAGATGCCGCGCTTCCTCAAGAGCGACGAGTACCTCAAGATGCTCATCGATACGGAGGACGGCACCAGAACGATCCCCATGGAGAGGGTACTACAGCAGCCGCGCGCGGCACACTACTTTCTGCTCTTCCTTATGCAGAGTCGCCAGCACTTCGAGCTCTACTTCTGGCTGCACGTCGAGTACGTGCTCAAGCCCGTGCTGGAGGAGGCCAACTATGAGCTGTTTTGGAGATTGGCGCGCGTCCTGGTGGACAAGGCGCAGAACGACTCACAGGCCATCACACTGGTGACCAAGAACGACTTGTATCTTGCCGTTTCTAGTCGTCGCTTCGACGAGAAGCTCAACCCGCCGCAGCCTGTGGCCAAGGCGCTCTTCAATAAGGCACAGCAAGAGATCTTTGCGATGCTACGGTCGTCGTGGTTCGACAGGTTCATCAAAAGTGACCTCTACAAGGTGGCATTGAAGGACTCGCTGATCCATTTCGATCTTGTCGAGTCTAAAGAGGACTCACCTCCGAAGCTGCTATCCAGAGCCTTCTCTTCTGCCGAGTACTCACGAGTACACACTAAAGGAGATGGATCTGGCGCGTCGGCAAGTGGTGGAGAAAGCGACGAGGACAGAATTGCGCTAGAAGATGATGAAACAGATCGTGCCGACAGTAAGGATACCACTGCCGACAACTCCGACCACATGAGCGCCAACAACAGTGAGCCAGGCAATGAAAGTGACTCGGAGGAGAGTGAGACACGTGATATCACCAAGGTTGTCCTGAATTTGGAGAGCATCATTCGATTGACTAAGCTTCCGGAGGGGCTGCAAGTTCACTATCGCCCAAACTATGAGGCTCCAAGCGCGAATGCGCCTGCTTCCAAAGATGATGGATGTGGTATCGATACGATTCTGACCTTCGCGTCGTTCATGGAGAAGGAAGAAGGCGAAGATGCATCTGCCACGCTGATGCTTATGCCCGTACCGAATCCGCACAAAGAAAATGATAGCACTGACGAGTCATTTGATGACATCTCACGACGAATCAAGACCTTCCTGGTGCCCAGCGGTAGAATCTTCATCAAGAGATCAGGCGGTGAAAAGTGTCCTCCTGATACGCTGTTTCCGTTCCAGCAAAGTGGTCGAAATGGGTTTTTGTTTGGTTCGGTGTACTTGACGTACGAGCGTGTCCACGTGGGATCATCGAACCAGGAGTTTTATATCGCGAAGGGCTTCTGCTTGCTGTCTCACCTGCCGCTAGTGAACTCACTGAGGAAGCTAGTAGAGGAGCATGTGCTAAGTGCCCAGGAGCAGTCCAGTATCCTCGCCCATGATCGGTTGGCGTTGCTGTTCCAGAGCAGTCTCAGCTGGAAAAGAACGACAATCACCAGCGCCAGGACACACACGTACGTGCACCCGGAAATGCGCCGTTTGGCTCATCGAAAGCACAGCAGCATTTTGAGTCTGCCGTTGAGTACGCTGGAGACCCAGGTGGATGTTCCCATGACGATCCTCTTCGAGCAGTTTGGAACTGCTCTTGTGTTGCAAATCCTCGCTAGTGCTGTGCTTGAGTGCAGCATCGTCGTGGTGGCGAGTCAATACTCCCTCTTGACGATGTGCGCTGAAGCGATCCGCAATTTGCTGCGCCCGTTCTCGTGGTGTCACGTGTACGCACCCGTGCTGCCGAAGCCACTTCTCTCGTATCTCCAGTGCCCGACACCAATCTTGGTCGGTGTGAACAGCGAGTTTGCACTACGTTCAGATCTCCCAACGCGTGGCCTGTATCTGGTCGCCGATGTGGATCGCAAGGTCGTCGAGTATGTTGGAGACCAGTCAGTGGCTTGGCGTGGTATGGGTCTGCGAGACGATTTAGGAGAGGACACCATTTTCCTGCCTCGATGCTTCGAAGCTGCGAAGCACGAGTTGGACAGGTTGCTTTTCCCGAGAGAGCTGCGGTACGATTCAGTCGGTGGATGCGATACAACGTCAGTCGAGACAGACGCCAGTTCTTTCGTCTACGCTTCTCCCCCTGACACAGAAGCCGAGCGCGACGAGCAGGTGCGCGGCATCTGCTTCGACCTGTTTTCCGAGTTGCTGAGCGGTCACACGAACGCCTGCCTCGTGGTTGGCGACACGAACGAGTCCGTGGTCATCTTTGACGAGACCGAGTTCTTGGCGACGCGTCCTGACGAAGATCAGCCATTCTACCGAGCGCTGCTGCGAACACAGTGCTTCTCGGAGATCGTCAGTGCGCACCGGATCAACATGAACTCGAAAGAGACCGATGCCGACACCTTGGAGGCAGATGAAGATTTACAAGAAGGGATTATCTAGGCTGACCCCAGTAAAACACTGAACTAATGGCTTTTTTTATCATTCGCGAGTGTCTGCACAACATACTGCATCATTTCACTCTTACTGCTGGCTTGCAGACGCATCCGCGTCGTGCTCTTCCCCTTGAGCTCGAAGAACTTTCTTCGCCGGAGTATCCTCCTCCATCTCGACATCATCTTCAGCGGCGCGGGCTCTCTTGAGAGACTGCGAGTCTGTGGTAACATCTCCCGGGACCTCTTGCTCTTCACTGGCATGCACGTCCGCAGCCTCCACGACAGGAGGGGTCGTCTCAGTACCCACGGGCTCATCGCCAGTTTCCATGGCTGCATTATCACTAACGTCCATCGGGGTAGGGGCTTCGGAAAGGGCTGCTGAGGTAGTGTTAGGATCCTTTTCGGTAGCAACTTCAAGCTCTTGAGTCGCCTGTGTTTCTGTCGACTGCTCCGTGTGCTCTTCAGAACGTGAATCTGCACTATCTTCAAGAACTTGCGTCTCCTCCATGTCCTGTGATTGGCTCCCACTTTGTTTCTCCGACGGGACCTTGTTTGAAGAATCGATTGCGCCGTTCATTTCTCCGTCGGGAACAGTGTCAGAAACACCGACAGAATCATCGTTTGCAGACGTGCTAGCTGTGCTGGCCGATTGAGAGGGATCAGCTGCAGCACTCGATAGATCACCTAGAAGCATGTCGTCGTCACTATCATCATCACTCAGATCTGCGCCACGACGCAGACGTCGCCTGGGGCGAGCGATGTCGAGCTCTGCGAGGTCTTTTTCCAATCGGGACTCCCGTACGATGCCGGTATTATCTTGCACAGCGCCATCCTGCTCATCCTCGAAGTTATTTTGCTCGTTCTCGTCCTCATCGGAGGAATCGTGGGTCTTACTAGCAAGCTTCAGATACTTGACACGCCGCTCGATCTGTTGAGGCGTTCGATCGCGCTCCTGGAACATGTCTTCGTACGAAATGACCTCGTACACAGACGGCAGGTGCCGATACTTCATGAAGACCTTGGCAAGATAGCGATCTTCCACCTTGCTCCAGTTCTTGGCACGCTCAGTTGCCGCACGAGACATCGGAGCCTTCCTTTTTGGTTTCGGCTTCGCGGCCGAGGTAGTTCCTGACGGATTCGAAGACGAATCCTCCGCATTGGACTTAGCCTCCGCCTCGTCCTCGTGACCTTCTTTATCCACGAGCGACGTAGATTGGAAATCCGACGGCTCAAGCGAAAACTCGAACTCAGCTTCACCCTCCAGTTCTTCGTGATCCAGCGCAATTCGATGTCGTCTGGACTCATTAAGCGCTTCGATTCGTTTCTCACGCCCCAGCGCAACTGCCTCTGATTTGGACTTGCTCATCGAGTCGATCGGATCGTAGCTTCTCTGCATGAGCATGCACGTCCTGGACGGGTAGGTCTGGCGCAGTAGAGCTTCTACGAACAGTAGATTGTTTTTGTCTGCGAGCGTGAAAAAATCGCGGACGACGCCGCGAATGAAGTCCAGGAAGCTCTTGTACTCAGGGAGACGCTGGATGTACGCGTCTTGAAGCATCTTGTTGAACAGCAGGAGCACGTGGATGTTGAACAGCATTGGCTGCATCGTCCACTCCTCTTGCTGGTAGATCTTGAAGTGACTCGTGCGATAAAAGAACGAGTGGATGTAATGATTCACCTTTGCGCTGTTCTCGCGATAATTGGCGAGCAGAGAGCAGTACATCCGGATTGTGTCGGCCGACACCATGCTGGAGAAGTACTTGCGGACGTCAAAGTCAGCCTCCTTGCGCTGCATTTCCATCAGGAGTTGCGCCTGCCTCTCGGTTTCCTCTTCATCTGTCGAGCTGTCATCAGAGTCTTCACCGTCTTTCGATTTTCCATCCGCCCCGCTTTTCTTTTTCTGCCGCCTCCTGGAACAAACAGCAATAAAGGATAGTGAGTATTTGTTTCCAAAACACACACTACTGTACACCCATTGCATACTTGTCCAGGTAGGCTTTTCTTCGCGAAAGAACCTTGATATTTCCTTGGGAGTCCAGTACTTTGAAAACAAGCTGCACTCAAGCACCAAAAGCCACGTAATTAGCCCACCTATCTCCAAAACATTCATCGGTAAAGCGACATCAACTTACATGAGTAAGAGTGACAACGTCGACAACGTACGCCTTAGGAAAAAGACCTGGAGACCACGTTTTCAGCAGCACTGGCAAGCGGTCAAGGAAATCACGTTCGTAGAAAATCTTGTGCTGCAAGGAATCGGCAATGCGCTGAAAGCGGGGATCATCACTCGTAGTAAGCTCTGCGAGATACGCCATCATCTCGGCCAGCAGCTGCACCGACACCGTCATGCCGTGGTAATTCTTCATCGTTGCGTAGTTCTCGATCGATTGCAACACGAAGTTGAAGGAGAACATATCCAGCGTAGACAGCACCGCTTTCTCATCATAGTCAGGCTTCTCAGGAGGTGGCGGTGGGGGCGTGGTGAAATCCAACGCATTCTGCAGCTCTGCCGTCTTCTTCTGCACAGCTTTGAGTTGACTTTTGTAGTGCGACTTGAGCGCTTGGACCTTTAATCGATGGTACGTGGTCAAAAACCAGACGAGATGGAAGTACTCAAGTCGATCCGTCGAGATCAACTTGTTGCTTCCTCTACGGAACTCCGTCTTAAGCGAGGTCGTGAGCTGGAAATATGACTTGGAGACAATGGAGTCACAGATCTCCTGAAGCACCTGCATCGTGCGTCTGGCAGAATCACGACAAAAAGAAATACACAGGTTAGCCATCCGTGAGCGAGATAAACGTCTCCAAGCAACGACTTACTCGTCCGATTCAGTCACCCTTCCCTTGCCGCCAAAGATTTCTTGGATGTCCGTTACCGGAGCGGCGCTCTTCTTTCCTCTCCTCCGAGAGACTGGCTTCTTGGCCGCCTGTGGCACCTGGTCGTACACAGTCTTGGAGAAGTCGGACAGCACCGTCGTCCTCCCCGTCGCGCCCACCATCGTTAGGACGCCGCCAAAGTTGGAATGGCGGCGCGATCCAGAATGGTGCAAAGCCGACGCCTTCTTCTCGCTGTTGAGCTTCGCGAGCAAGTTTCCTCCTGCCGGAGCCAAGTTGCGTCCAGGCCGCGATGGAGCGGGACTCCTTGACGTCCCCGTAGCTGTCGTCGAAGGGGCGGCTGCTCCTTCACCTGCGAGCTGCTTCTTCGCGTAGGCCACGACGTATTTGGGCTGGGAGCAGTCCAGCGTGAGGTCGATCATCTCCATGATGAGCAGGTTCCACTCTCGGTTGTCGGGTGAGTCGATGTCCTGCGCGAAGAGCAGGATCATCTCGTAGACATTCTCCTCGTGCAGCTTGCAGATGAGGTCCTCCTGCAGGTGGCTGAAGAAGGACGTGGTGGACGTGACGAAGCGCGGGTCTTCGTTGGGGATAGCCAGCAGGTTACGGATCAACGTGAGCACAATTTCCATATTAAGGAAGTCCTGCTGCGTGCGCTGTGAGCCCTTGCGGGACAGCGGGTCCACGAGGATGGTCATGAGCACGGGCACCACGTCTCGACGCAGGAACTCGTGCTTGTACTGGCGCAGGTACTTGAGCTGCTGCGCCACGTTGGTGGAGTCTCTGGGCGGCTTCATGGTGAGCATGACCAGCACCTTGAGGATGGAGAAGACGAGCGACCAGTCGTGCTGGTGGTTCATCAGCAGAGGCAGCAGCTTCTTCTGCAAAACCTTCCACTTGCCCAGTTGCTTGGCCACTAGCCGGTGCTTGGCGTGGTCTCGTCTCACGGCACGCTGCAGGTCGTGCACCCAGTCTTCACAGTTTTCGCCACGCAGCAGCACGGGCGCGCCGCCCTCCGCCGGAACGCGCAGCATGCCCAGGTTGGAGCACACGAGCAGCAGCTCGTTCATCATGTCGGCGTCCAACGTCGGCTCGCCCTCGGCCTCCTCGTCGGAGGAGGCCACCGCGAAGTCCTCCAGCTCCTCGTCGCGCTCGGCGTCGTCCTGGGGAGGCCCATTGCCAGCGGGTGCGGGCTCCGCCATCTCTGCGTCTGGGATACTTTTGGCAGTGCGCGCTAAAAAGCGCCAAAATGTAATGTTGGTGTGGAGGAGGGACGCGACTAGGTGCGATTGTAAATCCACGTCCGTCCGTCGTTTGCACTTTGACTTGCGTGGAAAATGGAGGCGCCCATGGAGCAAGACGCGCCGCAGGAGGACGCGCAGCAGCAGCAGGACCAACCGTTCCAGCCTCAGCAAGACCAACAGCCTCAGCAGCCCCAGGATCAGCAACAGCAGCAGCAGCCTCAGGCCTTCGTCTCCTCTGGTTATGACGCGTCCGGCGCTCAGCTGCAGCAGCCTCAGTCACAGCAACAGCATCAGCAGTACCAACAGTACCAACCCCAGCAGGCCCAACAACAGCAGCAGCAGCAGCAGATGAGCGCCTACAGCCTCAAGGCGCCGCCTGCTATGGCGTTCGGTTCCTCGTCGGCCGCAGTGGAGGAGCGCGCCACGCACCTGCTGGCCGCCTGCGAGTCATGCCTCGTGGTCACACGCGTGCCGGGCGTCGACATGTCGTTTCGCCGCATCATGGAGCGCAAGTGTCCTCGCTGCGGCGGCACGCTCGTGCTGCCCCAGGAGGTCATGGAGATGCTCATCCTGTACGGCAACTTCGTGCCCGAGTCGGCGGCCGTCACGCTCGTACTGGGCACCATGGTGCTGCACCCGTCGCTGCGCGCGGACTTCATGGCGGCGGCCATGAACGAGCTGCTCATCCCGCTGCAGACCGACTTCGTCTACGACGTGGCCGTGCCCAAGCGGCCAGAAGGGCTGGGCATGTCGCTGCGCATGCATCGTGAGTGTCTTGCTATGGAGACTGCTTTCTATCCCAGCATTCTAACATGGATTGCCGTGTGATGTGCCTGTCTGATGCAGAGGGAAATCTCGTCGTGGGTGGCTTCATTGACTTTGAGAACAACAGCGAGAGTCCGTCCGTGGCGGCGCGCATCATCGCAGTGGACGATGTGCTGGTTGCCATTAACAAGAAGTCCATCACGTCGTGGTCGTTCGAGAAGAGCATCAGCATGCTGGCCCATGCGGCGTCGCCCGTGTACCTAACTTTCCGGCGCCGCCAGGCAGTTATGCTGCTCTAGTGGAGACGGCTGGGTGGCGGTTAGCACCGCCCCATTAGCCAATATGAATCCGTTCGTTTACTAATTGTGTTTATTTATTTGTTTTCTTGTGGCTGTGTGGAGCTTCCATAGATAAAATACAGTTCTTGTCTGTCTCTAGCTGTTGCAGTACTGCTTGCCTGACTGGAGTAACCCTTTCATGGTCACAACGCCTTCTAGTGCACCGCGGTTGCACACGAAGCAGTGGTCGCAGCGAAGCATGGTAAAGATCACGTGCAGGTCACCCAGCGACGTGCTGCTCGAGATGGTCATTCCAACCGGCTGGATAATGCAGGCACTGCCTTCCGTGATCTTGACCGGGTCGTTCAGCTTGGCACGCTTGAAAGCTGACCAGCCGTCGCTCAGCAGTGCGAGCATTTTTTCGTCGTCCATGAGGAAAGGTACGGGGCCGCTTCCTTCTAATGGGTCAGCTGCCGACGTCAGAGCGCTGTACGTCTCATCCACCGACAGCTCGCCGTTGAGTCCACCTCCCTGCCTGCTTGTGATTCCATCCACCATTGTGGCCCAAGAAAACCCCGTTGAAGATGTCTTCGGCTCTTCTCCAAGGTCCTGCTCTACCTCGCTGAGACCGTTCACGGCGTAGTACGTTCGCACGAATTTTTTTAGGTGCGCTGAGCTGACAACGCCCAGCAGGATCATCGATTTCTCGTCTTGGACAACAGGGATATTCTGGTTTGGAAGCCGATGCAGAGCCAGCAGCAGTCTCGCCACTGTCGTTCTCTTGGTAATGAACACGGTGAAGACCTCGACGATGTCCCCAGCACAAGCGCTTGGCTCGAAGTCCATGATCGGAAGAAAAGGGGTGCCGCCGACTACCAGCAGCGTATCGTACACTGACCGCTCCTTGGAGAGATTCGACGTTGCCATCGCCGCTAACACTGCGCAGAAGATGGGAAGGATCAACGACATTTCACCGGTGATTTCCAGCGTGATGACTGCCACAGACACTGCTCGCGTCGCTGCGCCTCCGAAGGCAGCAGCCCCAGCGAGAGCGTAGGCCCCTGGGGTTGCGTTGATGCTCGGGAACAGCGTCGACAACGTTTCACCAAAAAGCCGGCCGAATGCAGCGCCGCCGATAAACGTGGGGACCCACACGCCGGTGGGCATTTTCAACGAGATGCACACAGGCAGCAGAAACATAAAGATGGCTGGCAAAACGGAGAGCGAGTAGAACTTGGAGATCTTGTACCACGAATCCGGCAGATCCTCTTGCGTGAACAGCGTCGACAACGTGTAAATGGTCGTGCTGTGCGCAAACTCGCCGGGCACGTACGTTAGCGTTCCACACAAGACAGCAACGACGAAAGGATCAAGCCAGTCGACGAACACTCGTTTCCAGGTCGATGACGACTTGCGCAGATCCCGCCGCGTCTCGGCAACGATGCGCAGCAACTTGATCATGACCGTACTCAGCAGGCCAAGAATCGCCCCCATCAGCACGTACAGCGGAATCTCCCAGATTGAGAACGGGTCGTCCCCGAAAGAAGTGGCCAAAATGGCTGTTGTCGCTTGTTTGGAAGTACTTCTCGCCAGCACCAGCGTCAGTCGGAGCATTACTGCACCGGACACGGCGCTGATGAACGCCTTCACGTAGTTCGACAGGAGATAGTACGTCGCCGTCACTTCCATCGAGAACAAGACACCACCGATCGGTGAGGAAAACAGCGAGGACACGCCCACGGCACAAGCTGCCGCCAATAACTGGATCCGGCCGTTGAGGTGTGAGCTGAAGCCGCAGTAGAGTGGCGAGCTGAGGAGATGGTGCGTGATGATCGACATGATGTGGACGTACGCGCCTTCCGTGCCAACCACCAAGCCAGCGCCGACCGAGCAGATCAGGCCAATGATCTTGATGACCAGCGTGACAAAGTCGAAGTAGCCCGGGAGGTACAGCCTCGGATCGATTCCAGTCAGGATCGCCTTCATTTGCGAAACACCAGAGCCTTCGACAACGAGACACAAGGTTACTTAGATATCCACAACTCACATCTCTAGTCCTTCCACCGCGTTATACCTGCTGCTACAGGTGCAATCCGTGTGATAAGAAGGCCCGCCAGAGAGAAGACGACGGTGTGTCCCGTCCAAATGAAGTAGCGTGCAACTTCCGACGTCGTCTGGTCCACCATGGTGTCCCTCAAGTCCAGTAGCTCCTGGCATACACTACGCACGCAACACCAAGGCCTTTAGCCACGCAGCCTTTCACTCAGTCACTGACACTGATGCAGTCGTCACCTCCTGATGCCATAATTCAGAGGCCCCCCAATGACCCCCAAGAGCACGAGAAAGCTTACGGCTTTCAGCTGTCGATTGTAGTATTTCCGTTTGTTCTTGGCTCGTTCGCGCTCACCACCGAAGAGCGAGCCGGTGGACATGGAGCGCTGCGCCGCGAACTTGCGGAAGGCGTCTAGGAAGTCCGAGTCCTCGCTCTGAGCGTCCACATCGACAAGATAGTCCTCCCGAGAACGACCGTCCTCGCCATGGTATGAGTTGGCGCGCTGCTGGAACTCGTGGAGACTCGCGATTCGCCCCGTGCGTCGCTTGTGCGCAGGCAGCAGCTGGCCCCCAAGCCCGTCAGCAACGGGCCCCATCGGCATTCGCTTCGATGCAAGTTGACGAGTGCGAATCGCAAGGCATCTTGCTCATCCGGTCCTGTTCATGTCCCATCCAGTCGGAGTGATCCGAGCTTTCCTCGATGTCCGTCCATTCCGCGGTAGATGGCAACTATGGTTTGGGCGTGGATTCAACTAGAACGGCACTCTCCGATCTTGCCGTCGTCGCCGGCGGTGGGACCATTGTCGTTGCGCCCGACGTAGCAAGCGGGCGACGCTGATGCTAATTCTTGTACTTTGACAGCTCCACAGTCCGACCGAATCGGTCGGCCACCGATATGGCAGCAGGATAGGCTGGTGGTGGTTGAGGTGGCCTTCTATTTGTTTTCTTGTTTCTATGGAAGCTGGCAATGATAGACAAGAGCTAATGTACATGTACATGTATTTTAATATTAAATAACGTCGCTGAAAAAGGATCGGAAAACCACAGAAACTGATCATATTACTTTGCTCAGTTTTGCACACGAACTTCGCCTCTCAAGGCTGAGATCTACCAGCTCAACCATCTTTTAAATTCCTTGATTATGCATTCGCATTTCGCCGCTGTGACCTTCAGTATGTTGAGCTCACAAGGTGCTCCATTCATAATAAGTATTGTGAACAATGTCTTAAAAGTACTTCGGGCATGCGAAAAAGCATGGTCAAAGCTAACATACTGTTGCTTTTGGCGCCAGAGGCATTTACGAATCTTGGTCTGGTTCCTTTGCGGATCCAGAGTTAATTTATTTTCACTACTGCTGCACTCCGTAGTACTAGTAGTATTTTAATTCCGACTTCTGGCCATCATATCTGATGCACTTTCTGAATTGGGACCTCACGCAGCACCGGCGAACTTGCCAGAGCGCAACAGTCCTTTCGTGGTGACGACGCCTTCCAGCGCTCCATGGTCGCATACGAAGCAATGGTCGCAGCGCAGCATAGTGAAGATCATGTGGAGGTCGTCAAGCGGCGTGTTGCTCGAGATGGTCATGGCCATGGGTCGGATGATGCAGATCCGCCCGGCGGTGATCTTCACGGTCGCGTTGAGCTTCTCGGCCTTGGGACTGTCCCAACCTTCGTTCAGCAGCCCCAGCATCTTCGAGTCGTCCATGAGGAACGGAACGGCGACGCCTCCCACGCCGATCACGTGAGGCTTCCGAGTCGACAACGCGTTGTAGGTGATGTCGACGGAGCCCATGCCGTTGAATCCTCCGGTGTTGTCGGTCCGGGTATTGAACGTGAGCTTGTCCTTCAGCGTGGCCCATGACATCAAAGGCGGTTCGTTCTGGGGCTTTTCGCCAAGGTCTTCGTCGACGCCGACGAGACCGTGTAGCTCATAGTGCTTCCTCACGAACCTGCGTAGTTGAGAGCCGCTGACTACACCCAGCAATATCATCGTTGCCTCATTATCCACGACGGGGATTTCGTGGTGCGGCAGACGCTGAAGCGCGAGCAGGATACGGGCGATCGTCGTGCGCTTCGTAATGTAAACCAGGCACGGCTCCACGATGTCGCTTGCCGTCGTAGTTGGCTCAAAGTCGATGAGAGGCAGGAAAGGCATCCCACTCACAACCAGCAGCGTGTCATACACGGACTTCTCCTTGAACAGGTTCGAGACTGCCATGGCCGCAAGCGAGGCACAGAATAATGGTAGGATCATTGACATCGCAGTCGTGATTTCCAGCGTGATGACCGCTACGGAGAGCGCCCGAGTTGCTGCCGTCCCGAATGCGGCGGCTCCGGCCAGGGCGTAAGCGCCAGGAAGCGCATTGAGACTAGGAAACAGCGTTGCGACGACCTCTCCGAACATCCGGCCGAATGCAGCGCCCGCAATGAACGTTGGCACCCAGATCCCTGTGGGGATCTTCAGCGTAATACACAGCGGCAGCAAGAACATGAACACGGCCGAAAGGATCGAGAGAGCATAGTACTTGGACACGACCTGCCAAGTCGGCGGCAAGTCTCCTTCGGTGAATAGGATAGCGAGGTCGTCCATTGAGTTGTGTTGGGCATACTCCCCAGGCACGAACGTCAACACACCCGTCAAAATGGTCACCACGAGCGGGTCAATCCACGTAACGAGCACCCTCTTCCAGGTCTGGGAAGACTTTCGGAGCGCACTCCTGCGCTCAGCAACTTTGCGCAAGAAGCACATCATCGCTGTACAAAGCAGTCCCAGGATGGCTCCCAACAACACGTACAGCGGGATTTCCCAGATTGTAAACGGGCTGGCAGGAAACTGCGTCTTCAGCACCGCCTGCGTCGCGAGGTTGGACTTGCTCTGAGCCAACACTAGCGTTAGACGCAGCATCACGGCACCAGCCACCGCACTGATGAACGCTTTGATGTAGTTGGACATGAGGTAGTAAGTGGACGTGACCTCCATGGAGAAGAGAACGCCACCGATAGGCGACGAAAACAGCGACGACACGCCTACAGCACACGCAGCGGCCAGCAACTGAAGGCGGCCGTTGAGGTGCACGCTAAAGCCCTTGAACATTGGCGTCTTGAGCAAGTGGTGCGTCACGATGGACATGATGTGCACGTAAGCCCCCTCTGTGCCGACGATGAGACCGGCACCGACGGAGCACACCAGGCCCGCAACCTTGGCCAGGAACGTAGAGAAGTCGAAGTACCCAGGCAAATACATCCGCGGATCGATGCCTGTGAGAATGGATTTCATCTGCGAGACGCCCGAACCGGCAGCAACAGGAGAAAGTTGGGTGAAGAAAAGCCCCAGCGCCGAGAAGACAACCGTGTGAGCCGTCCAAACAGCAAGCTTCGACGCGTAGTCGGGGGCCTGGTCGACGAAATACTCTCGTAAAGCAATGAGGTGGTTATACAACCTGAAAGCAAGCAAAGATCGTTAGAACCAACAACACCAATCGACGAAGACGACCAAGGTGAACGAACGTACACTCGGATACCGTAGTTCATGGGGCCTCCGATGACGCCCAAGAGGATGAGGAAGCTCACCGCCTTGAGTTGGCGACGGTAGTACGTCTGCTTGTTCAGGGCTCGCCCTCGCTCACCGCCGAAGAGTGAGACGCTGGAGATCGACCGCCGAGCGCCGTATTTCCGGAACGTCTCGAGGAAGTCGGACCCATCGCTTCCGCGGCGATCCGGGGCCACTTCGATGTAGGTGTCGCTCAAGTTGGCGTTGAGCTCGTCACGCAGTAGCGCCGAGATGGGGATCTTGCCGTCGTCACTGGCGGCATTGTCGTTGCGTTCGTCGTAGCGAGCGGCGCGCTGCTGGAACTCGTGCAGGCTGGCGATGCGCCCCGTGCGGCGCTCGTATGCCGGCAGCATGGCGTCCTTCTTGTCCTGTGGCAGCTCCATGGCCCGACGGACAGGCAGCCCTTGCCCCTCAATCTCACCCCGAGCCACTGCGTCACCGCTGTGCAAGAATCCTTCTCCATTACTTCCGCTATTTCCAGCGCCCGCCCCGTCACTTTGCGATGGGACGACTCAGCACCAATGCTGCGACAGCAGCGATGCTGTGCAGGCCGGCACGAAAGAAAGAAATCACTGGGGGACAGCCTTGAGAGGCGAGAACTGTCGACGTTGGTGGCGGGCACGCGTACTGTCGGAAAACGAGACGAAACGTTCAGCAAATTGGAGGGCAAGCCATTAAGAAGGGCGGTGGACTGTCGACTACGGTTTGGTGCACGGGTCTTGCGACTGCCAGGGTAAGTCTATCCCCGTTTGCAATGTTCAACCGAGGGGCGTTGGGAGGCATTCAGGAACACCATTCAGGAACACTATTTGCTATTGTGAAGCGCAGCGCCGTGAAAGGCTCCGATGTGGCACTTCATCGACAACGCCTGAAAGCGTTTTCGTTCGAGCCATTGCCAGCAGAAAGTATGGGGCAAGAAGACCCACCAGCCACGAGTCGGGCGACACGTGAGCGCCGACCCAGACGGCACGAGAAAGTGACCACGACGCCGGGACGCCGGTCTTGAGCTTATTGAAGCAGCTGCAGTTGGGGACAACTGCAGCTGTCTAGGTAGGTCCTCTGTGCGCTCAGCTGGAGACATCCTGCCATCTCGCTCCGTGTCAGGATATCCACGGCATCGCAAATGGCGGCTGATTCTCGCAGCGTCTGGGCTCGCCATCTGCGGTGCTGGATTAATGGTCGGCTCTAACAAGCACCACCGGCGGTAAGGAGAGCTGCATGCTGCAGTACGGGAGCACAGCAAGAAGCAGCCTCCATGATGTCGGCTAGCAATGAGGAGTGGCTTGCTCGTCGCTTGCTTGCCACCAGCCAACGCATCCTTCAGGCTCAGTCTGAAGCATGTCACGAAGATGGCTTCGCCCACTCAAAGTACGAACCGTATCTATTCAAGCGGACCCAGACGATCGTCGAAATCCGCTGCGCGACACGCGGTATAGCCCGGGCGCTGGCATGCAGCGAGCTGCCGCTGGCGTCGGCAGATCCACACTGCTCACACAGGCAAGTCCTGCTGTCCACGGAACCCCTGCCGCCGCCGCTCTCCAGCGTCTCTGCAAGCTGCCAGCTCCGCCTGCGTCGGCCTGCTTTTCCCCCAATCCGCATCTCGGATCTCTCCCATTGGCTGAAAGCCGCGCGGGCTCAAATCCTCCAGCGTGCGTCAGCTTCATTCCAAGATTGGCTCGCGACCGCACACTGCCCCGGTCTCACATAATGCTGCGCCACTCGCTCCGCTCCGCCAACGCTCTGCGCTCGCCGCAGCTGGCCACGCGCGTCATGAGCTCCGCCGCCAACACGGCCGAGTACGACTACGTCATCGTGGGCGCCGGCTCGGCCGGCTGCGTGCTGGCCAACCGCCTGACGGAGGACCCCAACAACAAGGTGCTGCTGGTCGAAACGGGCCCCAACGACCGCACCAAGTGGGACTCGTGGAAGATTCACATGCCCGCTGCACTCACGTTCAACCTGGCCAATGACAAGTACAATTGGTTTTACTACACGGAGCCGCAGAAGAACCTGAACGGCCGCCGCCTGCCTTGGCCGCGCGGCCGCGTGCTGGGCGGCTCGTCCTCGCTCAACGCCATGGTCTACATCCGTGGCCATGCGTATGACTATGACGACTGGAACGAGAGTGGCGCCAACGGCTGGAGCTACGCCGATTGCCTGCCTTACTTTCGCAAGGCGCAGAACCACGAGCTCGGCGGCGACGACTACCGCGGCGGAGACGGCCCGCTGCACGTTTCGCGCGGCAATCAGAAGGACCAGATTTTGTTCAAGAAATTTATCGATGCCGGCGTGCAGGCCGGCTACCCTTTCACGGACGACATGAACGGCTATCAGCAGGAGGGCTTCGGCTGGATGGACATGACCGTCCACAAGGGATTCCGCTGGAGCACGGCTTCGGCCTACCTGCGCCCGGCCATGAAGCGCCCCAACCTCACGGTCGCCACGGACACCTTCGTTAACAAGGTGGTGTTCGAAGGCAAGAAGGCCGTGGGCGTCGAGACCGAGAGCAAGAACAAGACCACCAAGGTGGTCCGCGCGGCCAAGGAGGTCATTCTCTCGGGCGGAGCCATCAACTCGCCGCAGCTGCTCATGCTCTCGGGTATCGGTGACGCCGACCACCTGAAGGAAGTGGGCGTGCCGGTGGTGCAGCACCTGCCCGCCGTCGGACAGAACATGGAGGACCACCTGGACCTGTACATCCAGTATATGTGCACGAAGCCGATCACGCTGCACAACGCGACCTGGTAGGGTGTTTGTGTATGCTCTTGGCGTCTACTGTTGAGATGGTTGTCTAACTTGCACGCTTTTGCTGTTTGAATCTGCAGGAAGTACCCGCACAAGATGGTTGCGATCGGCCTGGAGTGGATCTTCCGTCAGACCGGCATGGGGGCGTCCGCGCACCTCGAGTCGGGCGGTTTTATTCGCAGTGCGCCTGGCAAACGCCACCCGGACTTGCAGTACCATTTCCTGCCCGGCTCGCTGACCGGCCAGCTTACCCCTGGTTCCTACCACGCCATGCAGGCTCACTGCTCGCCGATGCGCGCTCAGAGTCGCGGTTGGCTCAAGCTGCGAAGCAACAACCCGCACGAACACCCGATCATCGAGCCCAACTATCTGAGCGTGGAGCAGGACATAGTTGACATGCGTAACAGCGTCAAGCTCACGCGCGAGATTCTGGAGCAGCAGACGCTCGACGAGTACCGTGGCGACCCGATTTCGCCGTCGAAGGACGTGCAGACCGATGCGCAGATCGACGAGTGGATTCGCCAAAACACCGAGAGCGCCTACCACCCGTCGTGCACGAACCGCATGGGCGTGGACGAAAACACGGTCGTTGACCCGCAGACGCGCGTGCACGGCGTCGAGAACCTGCGTGTCGTGGACGCGTCCATCATGCCGAACATCGTCAGCGGCAACCTGAACGCGCCGACGATCATGATCGCAGAGAAGGCTGCCGACATCATCATGGGCAAGACTCCTCTGCCCAAGTCGACGGCGCCGGTGTACCAGCCCAAGAACTGGGAGACCAGCCAAAGATAAGCAACTACTTCTAAGTAGCTTCCATGTGATCCGACGGATATCCTCGCTAAGTGGGAAATAGTGGACTGTGAGCTGCAACTTGCGCTCCTCGCTGGATAAAAGCGTGTTCGGTATCTGAAGCTTAGTGAAGTGTACTACCGGTATCTGAAGACATTCCCGATCTTGATGCTGGGCGTCGATCCCAATTGCAGACAATTGCTCGAGGTTGATGGCACTGCCCCACATGTTTTCGCGCACTGTATGCTTTTGGAGTTCAAGGCTTGCCACTCATACAAACCGACATAGCGCTATCCCGAGCTTTGCTTCAAAATTACAGCCTTTTCCCCCGCTCGCGATGCTTTGCCCGCGGCATGTTCAGTTCGCAAATTGGTCTCCAGCGCCCACGTCTTCTAGTCAATTGGAAGTGCCAATGCGTGTCTGCTCCATCGTGTTCGCGACTGCCGTTGCCCTTCTGGCCACTAGCGACGCTGTCTTCGCTGCACCCGAGGCAAAGGTCGCTGCCGTTGCGTCGACCGAAACTTTGCAGAACGTCGACATGGACACCAGAGCCCTGAGGACCGAAGGCACTGCTGACGACTCCCTGACGCTCTCAGCAGACGTCGAAGAACGAGAAGCTGAGGGCTTCTGGGAGAAAACCAAGTTCCTCTACTGGTACAAGATGGGGGACACCCCAGCAGAACTCTACCTAAAGTGGTTCGAGGGCGTCGACCGGGCCATCGTCGTCAAGAACCCCAACTACACCGTTTGGAAGAGGTACAAAGCCTACTACGAGAAGAAGATCAAGTCGGAGTAGATCTGCTGCGTGCCATATTTGTGAGCAACGACGTAGAGTTCTAGGACGGTAGTACGGTTCTCTCCGATTCACATGCCTAGTTGAGCTCATAACATAATGCCATTCACTGCGAAAGTAAGTCGACATTGTCTTTTAAGTAAATGACCAAGCTTCTGTAAGGTTTCACCCGGACTCTCAAATGCAGGAACCTTAGTGTACACGTAAAAGTGATTTTGTCCGTTTGCTACTGCAGGCGGAGCCTGCAAGAGTTGCAACGCGGACGGTGGGTGCAGCAGGTGCGTCAGACGCCTGCACCGCGTATCCCACGCAGAGCCTGGAGTCCTCGCTTTTCAAAGACGAACAAGGTAATAAATGGTCTCGAATATGGCTGCAAATATTCACTAGATTGCTTCGCTTAGCTGGGAATACCAGCAAAGGGATGTTCCCTCCTATCTGTCGTACGACTAGGTACTCC
>JAABLK010000657.1:0-20068 GCA_012295415.1 Phytophthora chlamydospora | reverse complement strand
CGCGACGTGAACCACGCGTTCGCCAACCTGGACCAGAAGAAGGGCGTCTCCCCCTTCGTCTACAGCCACCACTAAGGTTGCGGTGCAGCTGGCGACGTCTCTAGTTGTGGTCGCTTCCTTGCGCGTTCGAAGCGATCACCTCCCTACTTTGCCACATCGCGTTGATGTTCCTCGAAGGAAGTGGACAGCATCTTCGTAGTTCTATTCCATTGCCACGCTACCAACTTGGCAGCGCTGTAATTCTTGTTGGTAATTCCCCATTGCCTGCTTCGGAAACCTCTTTTTGTTTTGCCGAAATTTGGTCAGCGCTGGGGTTCTCATTTGCCATTTTACGAAGAGAATGCGTTCAACAAGGGCTACGAGGCGAGTCGGAGAGGATCTGGCGGCCTCGTAAACCCTCAGTTTGATCGACGATCCCCACGCCTCACTTGAATTGTGCTCGTCATCGCCCCGCTCGTCTTCCGATGTCACTTCCTCTTCGACATGACCAGCCTGAAGAATTGCTCGATATGAGCTGAAACCGTGTAAAACCTCAAAACTTGAGACTATGGTGGATTCGCATTCAGTCGGTCACTCCTCAAATCCCTCGGTAGTACCTCGGATGTCTTCTCCGTCGCGTCGTATCACCGCCGTCCACCGCCACCTCTCGCCCCACATGAGCTACAAGTCGCCCGTGACGTCGCACATCCTCGACACGTCGCTGGGGCGTCCGGCCGCCGACGTGCGAGTGGAGCTGGAGCACTTCCAGGACGGAGTCTGGGTCAATGTCAACACTGGCACGACCAATTCCGACGGACGCGTCGCCTCGCACCTGGTGCCTGAGAGCTACGGCTTCCAAGCGGGCACCTACCGCATGGTGTTCCATACCAAGGAATACTTCGAGGCCACTGGAGTCTCTGAGTACTTCTACCCGGAGGTGACAATCGCCTTTGTGGTCAAGGACCCCACGCAGCACTACCATGTGCCGCTGCTCATCAACCCCTTCGGCTACTCGACGTATCGTGGAAGTTAACCTAAAAAGCTAAGAGACTGAGAACTGTAGCTGCTAAGCAAGTCTGTAGGCTCAATTCATTCATTGCTTTAAGTTGTTAATGTTGATGTTGAGTTATGTCTTGGCGAGGACGATGTTACAGGAGAGCTTGGCGATGGCGTCGCCGCTCTAGAGCTCCAGGACACACCGTGGACAAGCCGGCCGCTGCAGACCTAACGCGAACACAGGGAGATCGTGGCCGAGATCGAAGCAGCGGGTTTCCCAGCTAAGCTCGGGGCCGCTGACTGCCGTGAAGAGCGAGAGCTTGGCGGACTGCTCGGGTTCCGTGAAACTTACCAGACCGTCAGGGGTGAGCACGCAATAACTACACGTCGTCTGCATCCAAGGTAGCAACGCCGCTGAGGTCGTCGGGAAGCAGTGGCGCCTCGTCGACTTCCGGGTCGGGGTCGTCGAAGTCACTCAACTCAGACGGCTCATCTTGTTCTGCGTGCTGTTGCTTATCCGGTCTTGCTCGGAGTTTCGGGCCCGATGGAAACTTGGCAGACGCTTTACGCTGGCAAGATTGCAAGCTGACCGCATAAGCAGAAAGAGACTGGAGCTTAGCTGGACGCGCAATTCGCTGGCGAGCAGACATCCTTCGACAGTGTGGAGCTTGATCTGGTCGAGAAACTTCTTGATTGCTTGTCGAGGCGCTTGTTTCTGTGGTAATTGAGCTGGATGATGCACCAGACGAAGGTCGCACAAGCGTCGGCAACTTCGACGGCCGCTTAATCGCTGCAGACATTCGCCGAGGTTTTCTTGGACCCCCACAGGTCGAGCCCAGGAAGGAAGTTGCTGGCATTTCTAAAGCGCAATCTCGAGGAGGAGGCACCGGGACAAGCTGATGGTAATACGCTAGCTCGCTCTTCGCCTTCGCAGCATCCTTCTTCGCTTGGTCTCTTGCAGCGACGACGATATCGTTGAATTCCTCCAACTCTGCTTTCGTGCCTGCGTCAAGAGCCGTCGTCTCCGGGAACAATTCTCTATCCGCCACTGACGTTGGAGAGGTCACGTTCATGGCTGTGGTGGCGCTTTGGAACCTTCGTCGGCATCGTAACTTCAAAATCACCTCGTGAGCTTCGCGTAGCGACTGAATCGTGGCCACGACGGGGATAGTTGGCTGGTCGGTGCTTTTCAGCGAGGTTGTGGCCACGTTTTCCCTTGCTGGGCTTGGCTGCGCGTGTTGGAGTTGTGTGGCGCTTCGCTGCTCGATGTTTCCCTCGATCACACCGAAGCGCTTCAGTGGCGGGGCTTTCACGTCGGGTAGATTAGATGGAAACATCAGATGATTCCTGCGATCGTGTGCTAACTCCGCCGGCACGTTGTCCTTCCAGGCTTCCAAGTGAACGACGAGCTTGCTGAGTCTGGTGTGAACAACGATCTGGTCTTGGAAGTTGTCCCATGCGTAGTCGCTCTCACAGACCGCAGGAGGCCTGAACTTAACGGTGTACGTCCGTGAAAAACTAGGGCTCAGAAGGCACTCGAGCGGAGACGACTCCACATCGATCGTTGATAACTCAAAGCGAGGCGTGCAAGGAGTAGAGAGTATGATGGGGACGGCCGCACTTTCAGTCGACGGTGTACTGTCGGCGTTTCCGTTGTCGAGCGTCAGGGTGATTGCTTGCTCTCGACTCGCCTCCTCGTGACTATAGCAATCGAAAAGAACCCGGCCTCGCGACGCGCGCAGCACATATTCCTCGTCGTTAACCAAGACCAGCGTAGAGGCAGCGTCGTTCAAGTCCGGCATAGCCGAGCGGCAGGTTCCGGCAGTCCAGGTCGTCAGGGTTCTGCAAGCCGAGTCAACGTTTCCAGATAGGAGCCCGTCGCTGGAAATAAGTCAACCCCCCCCCCCCCACAGCATTCCCGGACGAGTCAGGCTTGGCGTCACGAGAAGCCTTTGAGCACATTCAGTCAGGGAAGAGCGGGGTGGCTGCAGCCAAGACTCTGGACGCACCGCAACGACGCCCGGATAAAAATTTGCAGCCGTTATGCAGTCTGCTTTCCCTGCAGCTTCCACTGCCGTTCCTCGAGGCAAAGCAGCAGAGCCATGTTCAGCTTGGTCAGCACTCTTCGTCGAGTTGAACTGCACTTGCTTCAGACTGCGCCCGAAACGGCGGCAGGAAGCAAACGGCTGGACCGTTAGGCTCACGTCGACGCCGATTTTGGAAGACTCGGTCTCCACGCAGCAATGGCGAGATCGTCGAATTGGGGCGCAGCGTGCTCGGCCCAACGGCTCCGCAATCCAGCCGGGCTGCCACTTCTCAATTTGCAGAGGCCTCCTCGCTCTCCTCGCACCAGCGTCCAGGATGACCGACAGCCTGCCACTCTCGTTCCCTGCGCTGTACAGTTGTGCGCAGTCGGCTCGCTCGGGCCCCAAGGTCGTGTCTGGCGTTCCCGTGTCGGCGTGGAAGAAGGACGACAAGGTGCTGCGCTGCGGCATCTGCTCCAAGAAATTCGGGCTGCTCCGCTGGAAACATCACTGCAGAGCAGTACGTTAACACTTCCTCGTTCCCTTTCAGCAATGTTTTCAGAGAGCTTACCGGTTGCTTCGTTGCTTGTTGCAGTGCGGAGATATCTGCTGCCGTCGGTGCCTCGGCTTCTGCTTGGTGGACGTCCCGGAGCAAGGCGTGGACTTGGCGTACACGTGCGCACGGTGCGTCCAGAAGAACGCGAGCAAACACGCGCTTGTCGGCGATGTCAACTGGCCGTTCACGGGCGACTCGCAAGGCTCCCGTCTTCACTTGAGCCGGTCAGCCGATTCCCTGGCGACCATGGCCACGAGTGACTGTATGCCGTCGCCGACTCCCGTTTCCCCCTGCTCGTTCGCTTGGTCCATCACGCCGACCGCTTCGCCGCCGCAGAGCTTCCGTGAATTCGATGTGGTTGTGAGTCAGTACCGTAACCAGAAGCTCCACTCCGTGTGCTCGCTGCTTGTCGATTATCTTGACTGCGTTGGTGGTGCCATCGTCCTCGTTCAGGACCAGCATCTCTGGGTCATCGCGCACAAGGGGCTACGATCGCGAGTGCTCCACGACCCTACGTTCCTCTCCATCTGCAGTCGCGCGATGAGTTCTCAGACCGCGTTCACTGTTCCCGATCCCGCTAATCCTTCGTCCCTGTCCCCAACTTCTTCAGTCAGCCCCAGCACGTTCCAGTTTTTCGGAGCTTCTCCGCTATTTGACGTCCGTGAGACGGCTGGACCAGCACTTGGATGCCTCGTGGCGCTCGACACGCGCGCGCGCACCGCTGCCGCCGCTGCGAAGATGGAGGTCACGCTGGAAAACCTCGCAGACCACGTCATGGACCTGTTGGCTCAAGAAGAGACCATCCTGCGCATCTTCGCTTCAGGCGATTTCAAGGTCTTCACTTCGACCGCTACCGAGTCCTTCCCTGCGCCAAGTCCGTCCTTCGACGGGTTCAGCAGCACTTCATCGACTGTCGCGTCCAGCTCTCTCCACCAGTCTCTGCACACGCGGCCACGCCGGTCCAGCAGCTTCGCTTCCGGAGACGAGTTCTTCACTCGGAGCGTGAACTTAAACCTAAAGGCCGACGCTGCAGCACTCCGAAAGGCTGTGGACATAGCCCTCCCTTCCCAGAAGGACAAGCAGCGACAAGTTCTCGGCAGTTCCCGCAGCGTTTCGGCTCTGAAAGCAGCATGAACAACAGCGGACACCACCCCACGCAGAAACACCTGCTTCTCCTTGTACCTTGCACGATGCCTCCGAGGCTTGTTTGAGTTTACTGTGGCAACTCGTAAATAATATTATAACCACTTCACCAAAGTACAGTTGCCACCACGCACACAGCAACAACCTCCTCCGTCCTACCTGCCTTGATCAACTCACTGATCATACCCCATGTCGCGCTGGTACAGCGCTCTGTCGCGCGCCGTCGGGCGATCCGCCAACCAGTTGCCGCTGCTTGTCCTCCTCGCGAACTTTTTCTTCTTGCGCACATCGGTCGTCTCGAAAATTGCCTCCAGGTTGCACGTGTCCACAAAGTCCTGGAAAATCGCAGGCGACGGATCGATCGCGTTCTCGCCGAACTGGGCATGCAGAATCTTGTTGAGGTGATTTTTTTGCGCCCATCTCGGCACCTTCTTCTTGCCATGATGCTCCGAGTCCGAATCACTGCTATCGCCGCCAGAGGACTCGGCGTTGTCCGACATCTCGTAGTTCACGATCTCGGGCGAATGGCTCTTCGGTGCATGCTTCGCCGGAACAGGAGATGCCAGCACCAGCTTCTGCACCGGCTTCGACACAGCTTTGGGAGCTGGCTTCGATGCGGGCTTCGAGGCGAGCTTCGGCATTAGCTTTGTCGTCGGCTTAGCAGTAGGCTGGGATGCTTCCAACGCGCTTGGGTGCTTGTGTTGGGAAGCCGCCGCTATTGCCGCACTGGATGCGTGGCCAGCCTTCTTTTCAGCAGCAATCATCGCTCGCTTCTTCTCCAGTCCCGCCCGCATCTCCTTCAGCTTCTGCTGCCGCTTTCTAGCAAGTTCTGCTTCACGCTTTTTGCGCTCGTTTAGCCGCTCCTGCTCCCGCTTAGCCTTGGCATCCATCTCAGCCCTCTCCTTGAGAGCCGCAAGCTTCTTGTGCTCCTCCATCTTCTTCTTCAAAATGGCCTTGCGTTTCTCCTTTTCCAACTTTTTCTTTTCCTCTTGTAGCCGCGATCTCTCTGCGAGCTTCAGTGCGTTCACAACTGGTGCACTGCGGCCGCTGTTGCTCTCTTGAGAGCTACTCTTCTCCAGCAACGTCGTGAAAGAGTGCAGTCCACTGACGAGGTTCGTCAGAGGCTTTCGAACGCCTCGAGCACCTGACGAAGCGCCAGATTTCAAAGCATTCTCCACAACTAATGGATCTGGAATGGACGACACTGTCGAGGATAAAGAGTCCCGGGTAGCCGAAGCTTCAGCAACTGGAGGGTTGGCCTCGCTCTTGTCGTTCCCACTCTTTGGTGATGACGCAGCTGTCGACAAGATAGGCGCTTCATGTGCTGGGCGTTGCAACTCCTGATCTGCCAGCTTTTGGGCATCTAGACGAGCTGTGAGATTTGTTGTCTGCTCTTTCGATAGAGCCATGGAGGCAGGCATCGACCTCGCTGTTGGTTTATATGTTGGTCGCTCCGAGATCGAGCGTTCAATTCGCTGGTTCTCTTCGACCACGGAGTATGTGGCACGCGGGGCTTTAACCTCGTGTAATGAGCTTTCAAAAGCCGACGACACATTCGAGATGTCTTCCACTTCATCGTGGCGAGCCATCGACCGCAGAAACTCGAGATCCCTGGCGTCATCCGCCCTCGCTGCTTTCTCAGGTTGCGCCATCTCCTTCGAAGCTGAAGAAGTCAGACGACTTGAATCCGAAGCTGAGGAACCGTTTGTCGCGGCTGGTGACGGCTTCGACGAAGCAGGCGAGAAACGATCCGAAGCAGATTTCTCGGGTGCTGGCACAGGCGTGTGCGCACTTTTCCGCTTGTCTCCTGCTGACGACGCCCGTAGCTTCGCCTTGAGTTGGTCCCTCTTCGCCCAGAATGCTTTGCTTGCTTTAGCTTCCTCAAGCCGCTTCTGTGCAGACAACTTGAGAGTCCGTCGAAGCTTTTCAGCCTCGCGCTGGACGCTCTCGTCGAACTCGCGCTTTTTGCGCTGCTCCTCCGTCTCAACTATGGGTTTCACTTGAGCTAGGGGGGCATCAGACGAAGATGCGTCGGTTGATGAAGCCACAGGAGAGCTTGGCGCTTTCGGCTTCTCCTCTGCTGCAGCATCTGAGTCGGATCTAGCCGACTTATCTTCTTCGCTTGGGGCGTCCAGGTCGGTTGATGCTGGAGCCTTTTCAGGGCTGGGGTCTGGCTGGGTGGAGTCAATCCGCGAGCTTTCCACTATAATGTCCACCTTATCTCTAGGAGCGAAGCTGACCTTCAGAGAGAGGTCGCGCGAGCTGGGCGCGAGGGACGAAGCCTTCCGTAAGATGGACTTCCGCTTCCACGCTAGCGGACTCGTCAATTCCCTCCTTTCACTGGCCTGCATCGATTTTCGCGTCAGCTTGAGGACGTCGCGGTTGATCAACTCCTCTGCGCTACCCCCACCAATGCCAGACCGGACACTTTCATGTGATGTCCGAGCTGTTGTCGTCTCGGACAATAGAGACTGGTGGTTTGGTTTTGCTGAATCTCTCTCGGGGGCAGTATCTGCCGTGTCCAATCCCTCCTCTGCTCGAGCTGTTCGGGATACCTCGTCCTTGTTTCCTGGCTGAGATGATCTCCTGTGCAATACTTCCGGTTCTTCCTCAGATTCGTCCTCGGCATCACTCGTCGCTTCATCCCCAGCTTTAGGAGACGTCGACTGACTCCGGCCCTGGGACTTGCTCGAGCCCACACTTTCCCGCACGATTTCGTCCTCGTCGTCCTCGTCATCAATTACGATCACGTCTGGCTGCTTTTGTTCCCTTCCTCCTTGTTCTTCGTCTTCTTCCAGCACCTTTTTCAAGTGCTCGTCCTCGTTCTGCTCTTCCTCCAGCGCGTCCAGCAGCCGGTCAAACAGCACAGCTTTCAAGCCACTGGTCTGCAACCCTCTCTTCTTCAGCTCCGACCGCAGCTGCGCCACTTTCAGCTTGCCAGGGTCTCTCAGCAGCACTTCGGACGGGCGGCCTCTCTTCCTCGATGTTTTCTTCTCAGGAACAACGAACCCCACCCTCTCTTTCCTCTCACGTAGCCTCATAGACAGCCTGGTTCTGCCTCTGCCCTCATTGTAGGCGTTTGCGGCTTCTTCGGGATGTAAATCAACCTTCTGCTTCTTCCTAGCGGGTCCAGCCACAGTAAACACGTCTTCCTGGATGCTACAGCGCGTCAATTGTCCGGACAAACACGTACATAGATCGACGTGAGTCCCCTCTATCAAATGAGCCCATTTACATCGCTGAAAACGTCGTGGCTTACCTGGGAAACGGCGCCAAAGCCGCCGAATGGGTCTCCAAGCGCGCCTTGATCTCCAGCGACCGCGAGACGCTCGCCAGCTCGTCCCGCAGCCAGGCAACGTTGCGCGCGTGTTTCTCTTCCAGCGCTGACCAGTTCTCGCGCGCCAGGCTCTGCAGGTGGCCGCGCACGCGCAGCACGGCGTCGCCCATGCTTGCCTTTCCTCGGAAATGCGCGCGGATTTGAAATTTGAACAGAAAAAAAGGGGACCGGGAACTTTTAGATCAAAAAGGGATTACGGTGCGTTAAGGTCGCAGATAATGTTGCGCAACATTAGCCAACCCATGTTTGAATGACGAGTTTTTTTGAAGTTACAGTAGCATCGGCGAGCCGATGAATGTTAGGTTAAGACAAGAAGTGGAAGGCTCTTGCTAAGACCGTCACTTTCGAATCTCGGGGGGGCTATAGCAAGCAAATCAAGTTACCCTGGTCGACACCAGTACCGGTCCCAGGTGCCTGGAAACTTACAACCAGAGTCTGAAGTTTGACTTCAACGTGCTTAGTTTGATGATGATATAAGAAGCTGGTGCGTATGGGTTATTGGCTAGCTTGACATGATGGAAGATATTGCTCCCGTGAGTGGACACGCTTGAGATGGATCACAGCCCTTGCTCCACGAAGATCATTACACGTTCATAGCATTGTGCGGCAACCGAAAAATATTAGCTCGTACGGTGCTGACAAGCTAGTCGAGAAGTTTTTATTTTTTATTTTCAAGTGAGGTACGTTAGCACAGGTTTGAGGGCGCCCAGCAGCTCGCGATACTTCTTTTGGTGTCGCCTTCCAGGCGGACGCGCGAAGACGCACATCTTGAGCGCCTCAGAAGACTCGCAGGTGGATGCGAAGGAAGAGAACGCCCACTTTTGCCTGTATGGGAGAGCTGCTCCAACGTGGTGCGCGCGAAGGCAACCGCACGCACGCCCATAAGACCTGCTGCGGTGGTTGCAGGAGAACTTCTACATCGCGCTGCTAGAGAGGACGCAGAGGAGCGAGCGGCTCAAGAAGAAGAAGAAGTACTAGTAGTAGAATTCGGAGAGCGACCCGGGCTTGCTGCACAACTGCGTGACGCCCAGCAGGCACTCGAGCAACAAGTCGCCCTTCTAGCGCGATGCCGGTTCGCTCTAAGGCTACACACGTGCATGTGAATTGGCTCAGCTAAACGTTTTGCAATACCTTCAGTGATCTCGCTTCATTTGAGAGTGACGGATCAATCGTTCTTGTCAAATACCTACCGTCACCACATCTGCACGTCATCTGTAACTACAACTCCATCAAACTCGTCCCTCTGCCAAGTGATCATCCTCGCTAGGAAATAGTGCTTAATTTTCAGAGGCGCAACGCGCACGGCCTTGTTAGTGGAAGTGGACCCCCGGCAGATACCTTGTTGAACTTGCAATGTTCTCAACCGTAACAACCCCACCGTTTGCCGTCAACGGCTCGTCGCTCTCCGATTCGAGATCGTTTGCAAGCGCGGGATTTGTGTAGAAGTGCACGGTCATCGACGAAGGCCACCGACTGAAAAACATGGACTGCAACCTCGTGCGCGAGCTGAAGCGTGCAAGGTCGGAGAACAGGCTGCTGCTGACGGGTACGCCACTGCAGAACAATCTGACGAAGCTGTGGTCACTGCTCAACTTCATTCTTCCGGATGTCTTTGATGACTTGGAGCTTTTCGAAAGTTGGTGTCGTTCACACCTGACGCTGTTGCCACCGTTGCTGCGGCGAAAGAATCGGTAGCTGCGCCAGATGTACTGCAGGGCGAGAACCAATGCAGCGCGAATACGACAATATGATTCGAGAAGGCAATGCATGCGGGAGGAAAAGTACGGCAAATTCCAATCACAGCACTCGTTCAATACCAAGACCCTGCGAAATAAAATGATGGAATTCCATCGCGAGGTCTTGCGTCGAGACCCTCGGCTCGAGGGTCTTGGTCTCTGATCCCGAAATGTTGTACATCACGCATTCAACTTCACATTGGCGTGACGCTCTCATTGCGCAGATGCTGTCCTCGCGGCCTAGAGCTGCGGCTGGACGAGCTGCCGCTGTTGGCCACGCAGAACGTGCGCATCGTGCGGGACGATTGTCGTCCAGTGTCCATCTCTGGAGGAAGAGAACGAACGTAATGGCTCGTCGGCCTCGGGAGCGAGGTGGGTGCTCCCAAAGCATCGCAAGCAGAAAGATCTCGGCAAGCAGCAGACAGTAACAGCCCAAGAAGAAGACCAAGCGCAATGAAGAGGTGCAGAAGCAGATCGGTGTGAGAGACTCTCACACCGACTCACTGAGAGTAGCGATGAAGGTGAAGAAGAAAGAAAAGCGTCGAGGCGGAGATCTCGAGCTCGGCCAGTAGCACCAGCCGTAGCGACAGTGAAAGCAGCAGCAGTGGGAGCTCAAGCGACAGTTCAAGTAGTAGCGACTCCGAGGCTAATTCACAGCAAAAGCCGAAGCGCGTGGCGGGCGCAAGCTGCACCGGCGAAGCAGCAAGAGAAAGCCAAGGGGGCTACTACTGCGAAAGCTCCAACTGGAGACGCGAGCAAGACGAATGCAATAGAACCGCGGAGGAGTCGTCGGCGGTTGAGGCAACGGAATGGACGCCGGCCAAGAAATGGTAGCCAAGCAAATGCGGTATCAATGGCACTGCTTTGCAGAGTACTGGTCCAGAAGTACCGAAAGTAGCTTCTTCAGCGAGACATGACGGGTCTGTTAGCGTTGCTGGTCTTCGCAACTATCCTCGTGGTAAGGAACATGTGCTCTTTGACCAAAGAAACGGAAGAACAGCTAGCTGAACAGCATGAAGAGACTGATGGTGGAGAAAATGACTGGACTTGGCGATCTCAGGATCCAGAACTGGCAAAGTACGGTCCTTCGTCTTCAGGATACCAGCCATCAAGAAGAGTTCCCGCGGAAAGCATGATCGATCTACGGCTCCTTTCGATGAGTCGAACAGTGGAGCAGATGGCAAGACTGACAACGTTGAAGCACCAAAACGAAAGGAAAAGTACGAAGAGCGGTGGAAGCGCCCCGTACGAAATAGTCGCGACTGTCCTCGACAAGAACGCCGAGAACTTGAGCGAAACAAACTCTTCGGCTCCGGTACGTCAACATTGTCCGGTCATTGCCAAAGCGACCCATTGACATTTCTAACCACATTGATGTGACCAGGATCTGACCAAGCTATTAGCTTCCTACCCGAAAGCCGCTGGCTCGCCATGCCGCTTTGACCAAAAGGATGTCATCGCCTTCAAGACGCTTATGTTGTGCCTGGAAACGTGGAAGCCTTTGCTGAGCGATTGGCAGTGTGGTCAGGTGCAGACTGCAGATGCCTCGGGAAATTCTGTTGAGCTGTCGGATTGGACGCTCGCGGCCAAGGGGGGAAACCGTGGACTTTTGAAGTTTGCACCAAACAGCGAGCCTCGCAGTGTGCAGACCGGCAAAATGAGCGAAGCGGTTCTTGAGTGGACCAAGCTACTCTTCCCTGCGGCAACGTAACTGAGCAAGTCAGGTTCAGTAGCTGGGAAGTTTGCTTTGTGAATACAGCTAGGCTTCATGATAAAGGAAGGCTCTTCTACAGTAAAACTAGAACAGAAATCGCCAGGTGCACTGCTTGAGCATTGAATCTTCGTTATGTTGAGTGGGTGGAGGCTTCGACTAGTGGCAGGGTTCGCCAACGGGTTGCTACTCCGTACGCGGTCGCTTTCGAAGGTTGAATGGCGGAGGGGGCGGCAAGTCTTTGACAGGCACGTTGTTCATCGGGCCGTCGGCAGCAATGGCAAATTGAATCTGCTCGTGGTAGCCCACATACACTCGGCACGTCTTTCTCGCTGCTAAGACTTCATTTGATGGCTCCAGGACAAGCGCTTGACATGATTCGCGATCTGGACAAACCGCAATGTAGATTGGCGGCTCGATTCTTCCAGTTCTCTTGGCATCAGCCGGAAAAAAAAATCGTATTCATCTTCTTCAACTGCTTCCCGTCAATGCCATGTTTTGATGCGACAGTGATCTGAAGGTAGGCCACGTTACCCCGTTTGTTGCTGCCGATGGGAGACTCCAGCTTCACAACGCTGTCAATATTCGGGAAATCATGGCACGCAGGAAACCAGTAGGTGAGCCTTTCGTCGTCTCTCCACGCCTTCAGATGGCTCTCACGATCGCTTGCCGTTCCACAGCAAAGTGCACCGCCAGTTTTCAAGCGAACTGGAATCTCTTTGAAATGCCGCGGCGTATTCGGACTTCTTTTTTCAGGCGGATCATATTCAGACACGCGGAGGTTCAACATGTTGTCAGCAGCAAGGCGGTGTAGATAGATCTCGAAAACACTTCCAGCGAGTGATCCATGTTTAGCGCCTTAAATCCGAAGTAGCGCATCCGATTTCAGCCTCACTGACCAAGAACAGCATACTCCGAATCGATAACCTGTACCAAATGCCGCCGGGATGTAAAATGCCTTGCGTCTTTCGTATCTTCGACGAACGTATGGCGCAAACGATCAACTTGTGAGATACCCGTCAACGCACTGAACTTGTCGGACAACAGGCTCGAGACATCATCCACACGACTGATCGCATCATCAATTTCATCACGTATTTCGTCCACTGTAGCGAATGTAAACTCACGTACGCTTCCGCCGGAGTAGTAGAAACGTTCTTTCATTTCCTCATCCGTGAACTTGAAAAGCAGGTCTCCTAGCAACCAGAGATCCTCTTGCGACCAGCTAGGCAACAGGCACCAATACGCATCAGTTCGTTCTTGAGACTTCAGATCCACTTGCTGCGACGTCGCCAGCAAATTGAATGTCTCCAGCTGTTCCGGAATGTTACCGTAATGCAAACCGTCCAACAGCAGCCAGACGTTTTCGATTTTCTGCTGCCGACACAGTTCCTCATATACGCGACCAGCCTTGACTTCCGTGCATGTTGGGACTGAAAAATATACAACTTGATCACCCTGGTATCCCAGATATAGGAGACAATTGCGCTGGTTCAGCTTGGTCAATCGTCGATACATTAGCACGTTCTTTTTGTGTTTGAAGACGAGGTAGAAGGCGATCACGCACAGCAGCGTCGACTTGCCAATTCCAGGTGATCCAATGAGGATACTCTTCTTGTTTTCCAGTGCATTGACGTTGTCAGCAGTAGACTTTCGGAACCATCCATCCACAAGCAACGACGCAATTTGCTTATCTTCTCTTCGCCAAAAGATCTTCCCGCTGTTCGTGCATCCGCCGAAGTTGCTCATAAACCTCCAAATCGAAGGAATCTCGTGCACAGCGCCAACGTCCCAGTGTGTCAGGGAAATGCATTCCTCCGCGTACTTGTCGGGCTCGCTTAGGATAGTGGTGCTTGGAATTCCAATGGGTTCGGCCTCTGATGTCACAGTGCGAGGAACAACACGCTGCGTCGGCACTTCCACGATGAGCATCGCCTGGGCGTCAAGATCATTCAACAGCGACATCGGCTCCAACGGCTGGGCATTCTCGTCGTCATACGCTGCTCTGTCGGCGTATATGCGCAATTGATCCGCTACAACACCCTTCAGGATATCCGGTTCTTCACGATGGTATTTTCCTCGGATCGCCCCGCGGAGATCATCAATATCACTGACACCGTCCGATGACACTGATGCTGCCTGGGTATCCGCAAACGCGCCGCGAGATGTTGCATCCACTAGTTGGAACCACACTTTCCGCGCCATCTCGGCTTTCTAACCACAAATTCCTGTGAGTCTTGGTGGCAGTCGCTACCTCTGCACAGCGACAGCGCGCGATCGTCGCTTACCTGCTTGGCTTGTTCCTGCTTGCTCCTCCTTGCTACTGCTTGGACTTTCCTGCTTGGTCTGCTTTCTGCTTCTCTGAGGCCTGAGAACAATCCCAAAATAACCTCAGATGAGGTTTTACGCTGCAATTATGTGGCGAATCGTGACCGAGTTGTGACATCAAGCTCTCAAGCGAAACACGTTGTCAAAAATGAAAATTCACATTGCGGCGAGCACCGTGCGTGATGCGCGGTGCTGACCATCGTGCGGCGATCCTGGATACGATCTCGAGCCCTGTCGTGCCACACCTGCTCCAGCTCCTGCTGCGTCGCCACGCCTCGCCGCAGCTTGCTACCTTCCTGCTACTGTCTATTTCCTAAGAGCAGTGTCTATACTGGCACCTCGGGTACCTCCGCTCCTGGGTTCGTCCACGACCGCAGTCTGTTCGGCGAATTACCGACGCCTGGGAGCTCGTTGGCGCAATCAACCGCCGACCAACGAGCGAGCTCCTCGTCGTGCAAGTCCTTCCGTCAGTGATGCTATAGAATGGAGCACGCGCTCTTCTTGGGCTTGGGCACTTTCTTCCGACGCACCTCGCGCACAAACGTCTCGAACACCGCCGTCACGTTCGCTCCTGTCAACGCACTCGTCTCTATGTAGCGCGCGTTGTACGAGTGTGCTATCCGCCGGCCTTCCTCCGTGCTCACTTGGCACTTGCTCGGGTCGCGGTCAACCACGTCCTTCTTGTTGGCCACGAGGATAATTGGCGGCAGCGGGCGGCGGCTCTCGTTGATCTGCAGATGCAGGTCGAAAAACGGTTGCAGTTCCTGTACAGAAGACACCACGCAAAGGGTTAGCCAACACCAGCACTGGCGGCAATGACGACGAGCTGCCAGCACGTACGTGAAGGGAGATCCGCGAGTCCATACTATACACAAACACGTAGCCATCCTTGTCCATCATCCACTGTCCTCGCAACGACTCAAAGTCCTGTACCATACGATCAGCACATAGAGAACGAAATGAGCGAGAGAGTCACGGATGAGTCTATCGCCAGGAACGTACGTCCTGTCCTGCAGTATCCAGGATCTCCAGCATGCACAAACCATCGTCGACCGTAATGGCTTTCCTGTACGCGTCCTCGATAGTGGGGTCCCAGTCCTTGACGAAGTAGTCCCTCACGAAGCGCAGCGTGAGCGCACTCTTGCCCACACCGCCGGAGCCCAGCACGGACATGTGGAAGGTCTCCTGGCCGTTGGCAGGGCCTGGAATGAAGGGAGAAAGAAGGGAACTCTGCATCAGCCGGCCTGCTCTTTTGTAGGGGGGGGGGGGGGGGAGGAAGTAGCTTTCCGTACCGAGGGACTTGTAGAAGGGCTCGCCTTGGGAGACGTAGAGCGTGTCGTTGTTCTGCAGCTCGTCCACGTCCGAGATCTCGGCGCCGCTGGCCAGGAACAGCCGTTTGGCGCGCACGCCCAGCTTCTTGCTGGCCGCCTTCTTGAGCCGCGCGATGCTTTCCTTGGCCTTGAGGTTCATCACCTGAAAAGACAAGACAGAAGAGGTCAGCCCTCCTCCTCCTTCCTCCCCACTCCTTATCACGCAGTCGCCCGTACCTTGCCCTCGGAACCGGCCTCGTTGCGGTAGATGAACAGCCGCATGTCGCTCATACTGGTTGAGCGGCGTCGGGCGTCGGCGACTCGGTCCAAGCGACTGAGTTCTCGCCGCAACAACCTAACAACAATTGGGTGTTCCCCCTGCCGCAGTAATGCCTTTGGGGCTATCAAACAAAGAATTAGTTTCGATTCGTATGAAAATTTGTAAGAAGCAGGTTTAGATAATTGCAGAAATGATCGACATACAGTGGGACCGTGGATAGTACCGTGAATAACGAAATAATGGCTTGACCTGGCGCACCTCGACGCTAGGAAGCCATGCTGCCCATGAAGCTCACTCGTGCGTTATGAATGGATCACCTCTCAGTCATGTGGCTGCATTTTGTCTGTCAATGCATCGCCACTGGTTGCTGCAGCGGTTGGTGGCTTTGAGGCCAGCGCCGATGAAAACTAAATGCCCGTGGCGGCTCTGCACGTCCGCTCAACAAATACTAGTAAGAGAGAAGGCACAGCAAACATGCACGCGCTCACATGTCAATCCTTCGGAGCTCGACATGGCGAACATTGCCACCACATTCGCAAACTGTTCACCTGTGCAAGGTGCAATTGCATCGGATATCAATGCAGAGAGAGTCTTCGCTTGTCATCCGCCAAATTGTTATGTTGCTTCAAAATCTGGCAACGTAAGCGCAACTTTCACGCAACTTCGTTTTGTTGCCACACCACTGTAGCCATCTCGGTCTGGGCGGCGAAGAGAAGGGCCTTGGTCCCCCCAGTCTTATCAATCAGGCCGAGCGATCGCCGAGCAGCTACGCTAACGTCTTAGCCCGAGCCCCGCGTTCGTCTACCAGCCGATCGCTTCATCCCTGCAGGTGTTGAAGACCTGACGCCCCGCTCCATCTGCCAGCTGAAGTGCTGGCTTCCGCTATTAAACGATCTTTCCAGCGCGCGACTGGTCACCCACTTGCTCTGCCGGCTGTGACGCATAAGACAGAAGACCCACAAACCCACAGGCCCAAAGAGAGAGGAGAAGAAGCAGGTTAATGCGCTCGCTGGACGACGTGCAGGTTCAGCTGCAGCAGGAGGCGGCGCACCGCCGCACGACCCGCAAGAACTCGTCCCCATCGGCTTCGGGGGCTCGAAGGCGCCTGCGCTCTCGAGAGGAGGAGCCGGGCGCGCCCGCCGTTTGGATCGCGCCCGATTGGGCGTCGCACCCTGTGATCGAGAGCTTCTACGGGCACGCGCGGCGTGCGCGCGCGAGCTCCTTCTACGAAGTCATGTGCTCGCCCATGAACGCCACGGCCACGACCACGCTGGGCGAGAGCTGCTGCGGATACGCGGACGACAAAGTGCCCGATGACGATGAGGACGACACCCACCGAGTCGCGGCAGCCCGTCACACGCGCCGGCCGTTCGGCTCCTTCGCCTATTCCTGCACGACGGACACGAGTGAAGAGGCCGGCCTCAATCTAGGCTCGGACAGCCCGCTGTACGACCGTCAGGCCGCCATGGGCGCCAGCACCAACGAGGTGCAGCATAACACCAACATGTGCGGCACCGGCTTCGCCAATTGGAACCGCATGCGGCGTACTATGAGTCTCAATGGCGGGCTGGTTCCCGTACCTCCCGACCCCCACTTCACCAGCGACCGAGCGTCGATGCTGGAGAACCCGCAAGGCGGCGGAGATCTCAGTCTCAACTTGAGTTTAAGTCCGGGGTCGTCGGCCTCCGATCTCGACAGCTTGGATCGACCGCACTCGCCACCCACGTCCAGCAGGCTGCGAGCCAAACTGCAGGAGAGTCTGCGCGACATGGACGAGCGCATCGCCGAGGAGCACAAGCGGCTAAATCAAGCGCAACGGGTCGTCAAGAAAGCCAAGGCGAAACAACCAGCAGCGCCCGCGAATGTCATGTGGAGTTTGCTCTGTGGAGCGCGGACGGGCGAGGCCGCTCAAGCCGATGGCCTGGCCTTCCTGACGGAAAAGCTCGGCGTGGCTGTTTCGCACCGCGCGCTCAATCAGTTACAGCGCCACCGGCGGCATGTACGGGGCATCTTGCAAATCGTGACGGCACACAACCCGGATCTGGAGCTCACGGAACGGCAGCTCGACTCATTCGAAGTGGCAGACGCGATGCTGGCCAACGATATCAAGTACAGCGTGCTGCACGAGCAGTACAAGCTTCTGGAGGCAAGTGCAACGCAGCGGCGGCGCGCCATGGCGCAGGCGAAGCTCCACAACGGCAGCGACTGCTTCGAGAAGCCTCATGTCAAGAGTGTCATGCTCTCCAAGCTGCTCGAAGCTGTCAGCTGGTATCGGTTAGTGCAGCGCAACGCGCGAGAGGAGTCCGCGTCCAGCTCTGTGGGCGTCGCATCAGCTCCGGGCTCGGCTACGTCCTCGGCTCCGGGTTCAGGTGCTAGTGGTCTGCAGGAACTGCAGGTGGAGAAGATCCTCGACGTCCTGGCCGGCGAGGAGTTTTACTCGGACTTCAACGAGCTCATGTGTCAGCCGGACTGGTGGGAGGTCGCGCAGGCCCACTTCGAAAACCTCATCTTCTCGTCCAAGAACTCGCGGATTAGCCAGTGGGTGCTGCAGCTCTCCAAGGACGTCGCCGCGGTCAGTTACGAGGAACTGGAGGAGAACGAGAGTGGCGGTCTTCGCTCACGGACCAACTCTGCAGTCGGAGGAGGCAACGCGCACCCCAAACACCCCGTCCAACAAGCTTCGTGGACAACGGATCCACCGCCAGAGCAGATCCTCGACTTCCTGGAGAGGCTCACGAACCGTGTACGCCGCGAGTTTGACGTGCCAGCAGACGTCAGCAAGAGTCTGCACGTCTTCACTCAACGCACTGTATTCCCGCGCATCGCCGTGCTCTGCTTCAATCAGAGAGCGACTCGAGACTGTCAGAGGAAGGACAAGCTGTGGCGCAAGAAGTGCGCGGAGCTTGGTGGCTTGCCCATGGAAAACCTGGGCGTGTCAGTCGAGCTGGTGGCCAAGATCCGCTCCAGCTTGCCGAGTCACCGCATCCGCGCGACGACTGGCAACAGCAGTCCGTGCCATCGGCGGGTCTTCCTCGTTCGTGCGATCGAGGCCTTTAACGGCATGGTGAGCGTCGTACCGTGTGATCTGCTGGACGAGCTCATGCACGGCGTCGTGATCCTGCACCACGAGGCGGCGCTGGTGCTGGGCACGACCCAGTTCTCGGTGGAAACCTTCTTCCCGTTGCTGGCGTACGTGCTGGTGCACTGCCAGCTCCCTACCATCCACGCGCAGCTGCATCTACTCGAGAACTTCGCCATCACTGCCGCCAACGCCAACGGCGAGGAGTCCTACTACGTCTACTGCGTCCACGCCGCCGTCGAGTACGTCTGCAACACGGCTGGGCTCGGCGCCAGTCTCAATCCTGCTACCGCAAGCAGTTCTTCCAGCGCCGTCTCGACCCCCGGCGGCTCGGGCCTCTCTTCCGTCATGCCCATGAGCAGCACGTCTCCGCCAAAGAGCCACCTGGCTTTCGCGCTGGAAACCGAGCTGCAAGATGAGCTGGACGTGAAAGTCTTGAGCCCTCCAAGCACAGGCAGGAGCTCTGGTGTGGAGCAACCGGAAGGAGCGTCGGAGATCGCCTGAAACCTGAGCACAAGCAACGAACGCAGTTAGCTATGGCCGCATCGAGCCCATATCCTTTTATTTAAGTGGCGTGCAGCGAGCGGAGATCGTGGAGGGCTTGGCAGAGGCAGCACCCGCCCCTGAATCTAGTAAATAAACATGTCGAGGACGCTCTCGACCGCCTGTGAGCTGTTCCGTCTTCCCTGTTTGCACCCTGCTGCGCAGCCAGCAGCGCCTAGTGCGGCTTGGGTACGTGGCCGTCGACGTAGAAGTTGCGTGTGGCCTTGGGCAGCGTCACAGTCGTGCCCTCGAAGCCCTCGTCCACGATGACCTGACAGCCTAATCTGGACGTGTCCGTGAGTCCGAAGGCCATGTCCAGCATATCCTCTTCGTCCTCGCAGGCCTCGTTCAGCTCGTCGAACACGGGATCTTCCAGGATCACGTGGCACGTGGAGCAAGCCATGGACGACTCGCACGCGCCCTCCAGGTCGATGTCGTTGGCGTGGGCCACGTCCAGGATGGACATGCCCGTCTTGGCTTCCACTTCCTTGATGGAGTCGTCGCGCAGTTTGAACTTGATGTGCACACTGAACAATAATTCCATGTTGGCCAAGTTAGTTTAATACTTTAGGTGCTCATATTGGGGCCGCCGTACCTCGGATTGTTGGCGAACATGGACGCATCGCCGTGCAGAGCGATAGACGACGCGTGGAAGAAGCGCGAGGAGCGCACGGAGCGCGTAGTAGCCGACACGAGACGCTGGGAGAGCACGCGGAGCATGATCAGCCAATACTTTAGAAAATGTGTGAACAGGAGGAGCTCGGATCAACGAGCGAAGGAATGTTGGTCTCCAAGGGATCATCAAAAAAAATAGTCTATTACCCTATCCCGCGCCGTTTAACACACTTATTTAGCCAATCACGGCTGGTTTTGGCTGCTCAAGTGTTGCCATCTCGACGGCAACGTCACTCATCAAAGCTGTTAGCTGCTGCTGCAGCCCAGCCAAGCTTCCACCTCGGGTTTGCAGATATCTCCAACTCCTCTAGCGATCTGCAGTCGCCGCATCTTCTCGTACTCACCAAATACGTCGCAATGCACCACTTGCA
>JAABLK010000656.1:0-20148 GCA_012295415.1 Phytophthora chlamydospora | reverse complement strand
TCGAGAACGCATCGATACTACGGTCCATATGAAGGGCTAGCCGCCGGCGTAACGAAAGATGGCATCCTGTGTGGATTATATCTCGTTTGATGGCTTCCACCCGTATTACCAAGGATCATAGGTCTATGCCACAGGCGCGACTATAAAGGCAGCTCTATAAGGGAACCCTTAATGAAGAGACGTTCCGCTGGTGATCTTGAGCCTGGAAGCAGACTCCGCAATGAACAAAATCGTGGACGATGACTTGAAAACATTACTACTTTTATCTGTCAGCACTTACTTATCCAGCGAAATAGGTTTACAAAATCTCAGAGACTATAAGTTACGATGGAATTTCTCCAAGTCGCTGGACTCTGCCTTACGACATGCAAACGAACAGGTAGTTCCTGGGATATTACGAATCCGCGAGACTACGGTAGATATCACAAAATTCATTCAGCTACTACCCTCCTTCTGCAACGCCACTACTCTTCCTCTTTAGCGTTCTTCGACTCGTCATCATCCTGAAATCTCTTTTGCCGACGCCTTCGCTGGCTTGCTCTTTTTGGTTGCCGCTTTTCGAGGCTTCTTCGTGGATTCCTTCTTTACTGAAACTTCCTCCATGGTGGTGTCCTCCAGTGCTGCTGTCGTCGACGCCACCTCTTTTTCGAGATCAGACTGCGACTGCAGTTGGCCCTTCACCGTCTTCTTTTGCGCCTCGCCGAATGGCGTTTGCTGCCACAGCACCTCAAATTCCTCTGGACTGCCGCTGGAACAGATGGACTCGTGTTTGCCTTCATCTTCCTTGCTCTGTCGACTCCATGTCGTACGTAGCTTCTTGCCGTCGATCTCCCGCTCATGCACAGCTTTCAGTCGGCCCGCCGAGTCTTCATAGCGACGGCGCGTGGTCGTCACGCGGCGACCCTGGTCGTTCACCACAGACGAGTTACTGAACGAGTAGGACGAGTAGGTTCCGGTCGCGGTCTTGGGCGTGACCTTCTGCTCAGTTGTGGGGGTGACCTTGTACGAGTGGTTGTGGAGCTTCTTGCTGTGCTTCTTGTTCTTGTTGTCGCGTTTGGCATTGTTTGATTTGGGCTTGGTGATTGCGATCTTCACGGCTTGAGTGGTCTTGCTACTGCTGCTTTTGCTTGGGCTTTGGGTTTTGTTTCCTTCGTTGTCGACGTCCATGTCGGTGTTCGAGTAGGTGTCCGAGTCGGCCTTCGCCATCGCCTTGGCGTTGGATACCTCCGCGGTTGCCTCTCCTTCATCATTTTCCTCTTCCGGAGCAGACGTCGGAACGACCCCTACCAGCTGGAGCGCAGTGGGTTTATAGTTGCGCGCCACCACGGGCAGGTCCACGAAGAAGTCGTCCTCCGAGTCCGAGTCCGAGACGTCGCTGATATCCATGTAGTCGGACGACGCCAACGCCCCACGGTGCATATCAAACGGGAAGCGCGGACGCAACATCCTGTCGTTCATTCCCTCGAGCTCCATCATGGACTGCTCTAGCGATGACATGGGGTACCAGAAGCGCGGTCGCACGAGATCCCACGAGCTGAACATGGTAGTGGTTAGTTCTTGGATTGATTTGGTTGAGCTGTGTGTGCTGTGCTCTTTTGTCTTGTTGCTTGCTTGCGATGAACGTAGCAAATTCGTTAGTGGCAATGTGTACGGATGGCTTTGCGGTGCAGGCGGATGGAGACAAGCAAAAGCAAGTTGAAGTGAATTTGATTCCCGAAAGTTCTCGAATTAGGCTCGTTCGAGAACCTTGATCTTATTGCTTTCCGACCTCAACTCGCATGGAGATATGTTCCACGTGTCTCCTGGTTCCACTTGGCAGCAGTAAAACCGCCGAGACGAGCATGCATTTCCTTGCGTTGCGTGTGTCCTGGCAAAGCGTTATGGAATTTCTGAAAAAAACTAAATACCTATTTGTACGGCTTTGTACCTATATAAGCTTATTATAGGCATATAAGGTGCCGCATAATCCTGTCTCCGATCATCGAAACTGTCGACACGCATCTTGACTTTTTCAAACAGCGACACGTCTTGATAAACTTGCTTTTTGTATTGACACCATGCGCACCCCAATGCTACACAACATACACATCATTGTGACTGGATCGACGTATGCCGCCGCCGCCCACACAACGAAGAGTCCTCTGCACCAGCGCGATCTTCTCCTTCCTCGCCAGTCCGTGAAGTATGTTGCGCTCCGTGGCCAAGCAGATGCCGGCGCTGACCCGCGCGGCAGCGCGCAGCTCTCAGGCGGCGTCGCTGCCATTGGCGGCCGTCCCTCGCGCGTGTGGAGCCTCCAGTGCCACCGTCGGAACGCTCCAGACTCCGTCCACTATGCGGATGCTTTCCACCGCGTCCGGCAGCGCCAGCGACGACTACCCGTTGAACCTGGCCAAGGTGCTGGCCCCGGAGGCCACGCTGGAGGAATTCAAGCAGCTGTACCGCACCCCCGGCGTGCAGCGCACCACGGTTATCAAGATCGGCGGCGACGTGATCATCCACGAGCTGGACACGCTGATCGAGTCGCTGCGCTTCATGAAGGAGACGGGTCTGTTCCCCATTCTGGTGCACGGTGCCGGCCCGCAGATGAACGCCGAGCTAGACAAGCAGGGAGTAGAGCCGCAGTACGTGGGCGGCAACCGCGTGACGGACCAGAAGACGCTGGACATCGCCAAGGAGATCTTCGTCGCCACCAACGCCACGCTCGTGGCCGCCCTCAACAAGGCCGGCGTGCCGGCCAAGGGCATCACGAGCGGCGTCATCCAGGCCGAGTTCAAGGACAAGGACGTCTACGGCTTCGTGGGCGAGGTCAACAAGATCCACGGTGACCCCGTGCAGGCCGCCATCGACGCCGGCGAGATCCCGGTGCTTTCGTGCCTAGGCGAGAGCGCCAACGGCCAGACGCTCAACATCAACGCTGATGTGGCCGCGCGTCAGCTGGCGCTCAACCTGCAGCCGCTCAAGACCATCTTCGTCAACGCCAAGGGAGGCTGGATCGAGGACGACGGCACCAAGCTCAAGACCATCAACATGGCCCGCGACTACGAGGACATGGCCGCCCGTGACTACACTGGACGTCAGGGCACGCTCCTCAAGCTGAACGAGATCAACACGTTGCTGCAGGGCCTGCCGTCCACGTCGTCGGTGGTGCTCACGTCGGCCTCGGAGCTCATGCGCGAGATCGTCAGCAAGAAAAGCGCCGGCACCACGTGCATCAAAGGTGAGAACCCCGCTGCTGCCAGCAAGACGAGCAATGTCAAGGTGAACGTTCCGCGCGGACCGAATGGAAAGTACCGCGTGGGTCTGCTTGGCGCGCGCGGATACGTGGGCCGTGAGCTCATTCGCGTGATTGGCCGTCATCCCGAGCTGGAACTGGTGTGCGCCAGCTCGCGCGCGTTGGGCGGCGAAAAAGTGTTGCACGCCGCGCGCGCCCCGCCGCTCAACCCGCACACGAAGCTGCCAGCCAAGCCCGTGGAGGATGTGAAGCTGAACATTGATCCGGAGCTGGAGTTCTGCGAGCTTGGACTTGATGGCATCGCGACGTCCCCGTTTGGAGAGAGCGTGGACGTGTGGGTGTTGGCGCTGCCCAACGGATACTGCGAGGAGTATGCCACGGCTCTGGATGCGCTCCGCCGGAAGGACAAGATCATCATTGACCTGAGCGCCGACCAGCGTTTCAACGCGGACTGGACCTACGGCCTCCCGGAGGCCCCCGGTGGCCGCGCGCGCCTGCAGGGTGCGACGCACATTGCCAACCCTGGCTGCTACGCCACTGGCTCGCAGGTGGGTTTGATGCCGCTGCTTGGCGGCAAGCCTGAGGTGAGCGGCAAACTGATCGACGAGAGCATTCCTCCCCACGTGTTTGGCATTTCGGGGTACAGCGGCGCTGGCACGAACCCGTCCAAAGCCAACAACCTGGACGTTCTCCAGGACAACATCATTGCGTACAAGTCGGTGAAGCACATCCACGAGTTTGAGATCAGCCACCAGCTCGGCACGCCCGTCCGGTTCATGCCTCACGTGGCCCCGTACTTCCAGGGCATCCACCTCACGCTGTCCGCGCAACTTGCCGACAACGGGGTCATCACCTCGTCGAAGCAGGCCGAGGAGCTCTACCAGGAGTTCTTCGCGAACGAGGCTTTGGTGAAGGTGACGGCCGACGTCCCGCTGGTCAAGGACAACTCGTACCACCCGCATGTGACGGTGGGTGGCTTCCAGCTGGACCCGGACACGGGTCGCCTTGTGGTGATCGCCACCATTGACAACCTGCTCAAGGGCGCGGCGACGCAGGCAATGCAGAACATTAACGTCGCGCTTGGCATCGACGAGTACGCCGGCATCGACCTCGAGTAGAGCGTCTTTTTGACCCCTCATCGTTTTGACCCGCTTGGTTCATTCTGTGTTGTTAGGGGGTAAGTGCACTCGGGTTATTTATTCACTGCGAAGCTTGTTACGTATGGACTGACAGTCAGCACTCGAGACGTACTACATGTAGTACTAGTAGCAGTCGCGACAGGAGATACCCAGGATGTCAGCTCCCGCCTCAGCGTTCATGAATACTGTACTTCAGCAGCGTATACAGGTACACTTAGGGAGCTTGCCTTGGCACGATAGAGAGCAGGGATGGATTCTTTGCACTGGTCGAGGCGGCAACATTCAGTACTGCAGGATTGGGTCGCCGACGCGGTCGATAATGGGCACGGTGCACTTGAGGTCGAACACCTTGCTGAGCACTACCTTAAACACTTTCTGGACGTTGATGGAGTGTGAGGCTGACGTAAAGATCAGCGGCGCCTTCATGGCCTTGGCGAACTTGCGGGCCTGCTTTGTGATATCCTCCTGCTCCTCTGCGGCGAAGTTGGCGAAGTGGTCGTACTTCATCCCCACGAGAAACGGGAACGCATTCTGCCAACATAAAAATCAACAGTTCAGCCACACGAAGGACAACTTACACACTAAAAGTCCGCGCACCTTGTTGATGGAACGCACTTGGCGATACCACTCCTTGATGCTCGTGAGTGTGGCCTTGCGGGACAGGTCGAACATGAAGAGGATGGCCACAGCGTCGTTGCACACGAGCGGCAGCATGCTGATGAACTCGCGATGGCCGCCCAGGTCCCAGATACTGAAGGTGATCTCCGTGTTGCGCAGCGCGATGGTCTTCTCCATGAAGTTGACGCCCAGCGTGTGGATGTAGTCCTCGTCGAACTTGCCCTCCACGTACTTGACCATGAGACTCGTCTTGCCCACCTGCGCGTCCCCCACCATGCCCACCTTCACCACCACGTTGTTGCGGCTGGAACCACTGCCTCCCGCAGACGCTCCTCCCGCGGGACCCACGCCGCGCGAAGGCCGCTCCACGCGCGCGGCAGAGCTGCGACCGTCCTCTCGCTTCTCCTCCATATTCGGTGACTGACGTGATGGCACTAAACGGCACTAAAGTGGACAATGTGCGCAACACTAAATAACGTGCCGTACGTAAAGGCAACTTCATCTGCAGCGAAGTCTTGGCCATACTGGCTCACCGTGCGCTTGATCCCGGTTGCAGTGATAAATCTACGCAAACGCCCTCTTTTCGCCTATAGTGAAGTGCGGCGCACAGTGGCCACTTGCACAAGCGGTATCGGGCACCATGGCTGAGCTTAGCTATTGCTTGCACCACACCTGCTTTTCAATGCTCAGGCAGTTCGAAAACCGGCAGCCGAATCTTTTTCAGTGCTTGCTCCTTGTCAGCCGTTTGGTCTGAGAAAACGACAACATCCTGCCCAAGCAGAAGCTCGTCACAGCCGCTTCAGGCCTTTGGAGGAATCGTTTTTCGACGAGCCCAAAGTATCATCACAAAAATAGAGCATGTTGGAGCATTTCTGAAGGCAAGGTATTATCAGAACCCATTCGCACTTCTTCGTCGGCACGTTGCAATGCGGCGAAGCCTCTTGCTGGCCAGCATCGGCTTCTCGGCGCTCCTCTCTCCGGCCATGGCCTCCTCCATGACAGCGCTGCTCTTCCACGCAGCCTCAACGAGCCTCGTGGCGCGCCGCATCACGGACATGGCGCACCAAGCTGACGACACCAGCGCAGACGCAGACACGGAATCTACACACTCGGACGCCTTCAAGGCTGTTCACTACGTGGCCATCCTGGTACTCATCATCATGTCCGCCATCTCCTCGGGCCTCACACTGGGCCTCATGTCGCTGGATAAAGTGAGTCTGGGCGTTGTGGTGCGCGCCGGAGACCGCGCTGGAGCCTCCCAAGACGAGGTGCTCAAGGCCAGGGCGGCGCGACGCATCTTGCCCGTCCGCTCCGACAGCAACCTGCTGCTCACGACGCTGGTGCTCACCACCGTGGCGGTGAACAGCCTGCTGTCCATCCTCATGGCCGACCTGACCAGCGGCTTGGTCGGGTTCTTCGCGTCCACCATCATCATCGTGCTATTCGGAGAGATCGTCCCCCAGTCGCTGTGTGCGCGGCACGCACTGATCATCGGCTCGGCGTTCGTCCCCGTAGTGCGCACGTTGCTGTTTCTTCTCTATATCTTCGCCAAACCCGTGAGCTACGTGCTGGACCGCACAGTCGGAGAGGATGTGGGCACCATGTTCACCAAGCGCGAGCTCGAAAAGCTTGTGGAGATTCACGTGAGGCAGAAGATCATGCACCCCGAAGAAGGGTATATTGTGCGCGGCGCCATGAGCTACAAGAACAAGGTCGTGAGCGACATCATGATCCCGGCCGACAGACTATTTTCCCTTCCGATATCCTTTCCAACTTGCTGCTGCTGATGTTGTGTGTGTGTGTGTGTGTGTGTGTGACTTTCGAGGTTTTACACGTTTGCTTCCTTAACCTTTACTGTTTTATTCCGTTCCTCCTGCACGCCTGTACGACGCTCAATCTGGACGCGCTCAAGCTCATCTACAACAGTGGATACAGCCGAATACCTGTTTGGAACAAGGACCCGAACGACATTGTGGGAATTGTCTTCACCAAGGACTTGATTTACGTAGATCCGAACCAGGACGTGCCGCTGCTGGCATTCGCGCGCGTTTTCGCGGTCTCAGCCCATCGTATCTGGCTCGACGCACAGCTTGGCGAGGTGCTGAGCGTGTTCAAAATGGGAACCACGCACATGGCACTCGTCTACGATGTCAACAACTCCGGACCAGTACGTTGAGAACTGGTTTGTTTTATGGGGTGCGATATGATAGACTTACAACTTGTTTGTTTCAGGGGGATCCGTTCTACGAGTTGAAGGGTTTGGTGACATTGGAAGATATCGTCGAGGAGATCCTGCAGTCCAAGATCACCGACGAGACCGACTCCCCCGAAGCGCGCAAGGAGCGACAGCACTGCACGGACCAGATCGGGTACTCCGACGGGGGTGAGTTTGTGGCTCACGCCGTCGTCTTGCTACCGCCCACCAGTTCTCGCCGCGATTCGCTCTGAGTGCTTACATGCTGACGCCGTCACGTCCTCGCGCTCAACTTGCTCAGATGAAAAAGCCCCATTACTATCCGAGAGCAAGCCGACATTCGGCACTACACTTTCAACTCGAGAACTTCAGATCCAGTTCAACTAGCAGACTACTTTTCATGACGCTCGGCGAAGCCGGCGTAGTTAGCGTCCTCCCCAGCATAGTCACCAGTGCTGGAATCTGAGCGACGAGGTATTATAAAGCATCAATTTCCCATGTCCACGACAACAATTTTAATTGCAAAACTTATTTCTTTGGGCTTTTTGATGATCAAGCGACGCCTTGCGCCCGCTCACGGATTTGATATCCAAGCCGATGGCGATCGATCGAAGAGCGGGGCAATCTCCGCCACTAGCAGTTGTGCTCTTGTGTGCAGCCGTCTTCCTAGCTTGTGCGGCGGCTTCGACGACTACAACAGAGCTGGAATGCAATTCGACTGTAGCGGCACAAGAGGCAGTTGTGCGATGGTCAATGTTGTCCGAACTGACGTTTTCACGGGATTGTAAGTTTGGCGATATGCTGGGCATCTCCTGGCGTTTGGGACTGACGTAATGTTTTCTGCAGCTCATGCAGCGGCGGCTTTTGACGATAAAGTCTGGATCGTTGGAGGTGTGTCTGCCTCGTACTACACCAAGCGTTTGGAGAACACAATTATGCGCTCGGATGTGGTCTCTTCCTCGGACGGCACCGAGTGGACGGAAGTCCTGGAAGAAGCTCCGTTTCGCCGACGCTATGGCCACTCGTTAGTCACCTTCACTGATTCCAGCGACAAAGTGGAGCGACTTGTGCTGCTAGGGGGGTTTTCGCCTGAGCCAGCAACCGACATTTGGGTGACAATCGACGGAGGTAGGCAAAATGTACTCGATCACCACGAGAGCAAACAACTCAAAGAGTGTGTTTGTATGCAGCAGCGTGGACAGAAGCGACTGGAACGGTTCCTTGGTCGGGCAGAGGCTATCACTGCACTGTTGCATTCAACAGCAAACTTTGGGTACTCGGGGGCAGTCCAATGAACAATGAAGTTTGGTCCACTTCCTCCGTTCTCACCGGAACGTGGAAGCAACAGAGCAGAGTGCCGTGGTCACCAAGGGCTGCCCATGCGTGTGCAGCACACGAGGTCATGACCAACTCAACAAAGGGAGATGAATCCAGGGAAGAATTCCTTTTCCTAATGGGCGGGTGGCGAGATACAAGTCTGCGCGATGTTTGGCGAATGGATGCTGCAGAGACTTGGAAGCTGCTGGCGGAGGCTGCTCCTTGGGATGCACGCGCGTGGTTTTCGCTCGTGTCGTTTGATTCAAGAACGAATGGGGACGTGCAGCTTGGTCCGAGGTTGTGGGTTCTGGGCGGCGGGATCGTTGGCAATGGCATCGAGAAGATGTATCCGTTCTCGGACGTTTGGTACACACGCGACGGCGTCGATTGGGTTGCTGCGAGCTCCAACGCCTCGGGCATCTCGACTGCAGAGTGGAGTATGGTGACCCAAAGCAACGCACAAGTCTGCACGGGCAAGTGGGGCCATTCGGTGGTTCCCTTCCAGCGCACGGTTCCTCGGGCATTCTATTGCCACGAGTCGTGCGCGAATGAAGCCGGCACTATTAGCCTTGCCAACCAGCTCATTCCAGTGTGCAGCCCAAGCACGACTTTGCCGGAGGCCCCTGCCCAACGAACGGTGCTGCTCAACAACTCGATGATCACCAAGACGATCTACCCGGATGGATGTGGTTTGTGCAAGACAGACGCCAATGCTCGGTACCAGAACAGCACGAAAGTGCCGTCACTTCTCCTCTTGGCCGGCAACGTGGGAGTCCAAAAGGTCAACGACGTGTTCCGGAGCAGCGACGGCAGTACGTTGCAGTTTGACGACGAGCTTTTGTACTGGCGCTTGGCTGGCGTTACTCATTTTCGGTGTCTTGTTTGCAGTGTTGTGCGAGCGGAACGGTGAGATCTGCTCGAGGCAGGGTGCCTGCGTGCAAGGCGGCACCTGCCTCTGCAATAGCGGCAAGACCGGACCTCTGTGTGACAGCGAGCTGGGCTACACCATCATTGATTCGAGTATGGATCGCGCTTTCACGGATACTGGACGCTTTCAACGACGTGACTAACTTTTGTGTTGCAAACGCTGCAGCGAGCTGCTTCCCCGAGTCGGCCCCGGTTGTCGTCGCTGGCGGCAAGACGAAGAGGTTGGGCGACGTGCGGATCGGAGACTCCGTGTTGGCGCTCGATGAAGCGGGGAAGTCGGTTTTCTCCACCGTCTACTACATTCCGCATGAGAGCATTCGAGACCGCGATACCGAGTTCATCAGCGTGAGCCACGAGGGCATGGAGCGCGAACAAGACCATGTACGTGCCGATCAGGCCCACGACCATGCGGTTGCAGTGGCGATCCATCACCTCTACCTGCAGAGGACCAGGATCGGATCGCTTGGAGTTTGTTGAAAGATGCGGCAAGTGACCAGCATCTGTGACGTGTGTAACTTTCTTGTTGTGCAGGACTTCCTTGAGCCACTGCAGCTTACCCCGGAGCACCTCGTGTACTTCCTCCCTGAAACTAAAACTTTCGATCGGGCAGACCAGCGACCGGGGCTGTTGATGGCAAGCTCAGCACAGAAACCAGCGAGTGAGCTGCAGGTGAACGACCTGCTCTTGCTGTTCGACTCGACATCCCCATCGCCGGTGCATTCATGCCCGCAGAACAACACCGAGACCGTATCAAGTTGGGTCAGAAACGCATCCAGCTGGAGCAGCCCCGATGGCGACGCCTGTCAACTCGACAGCCGAGCTGGACGTCCATCTGCTGGGCTCCGCTTGGTCCGAGTCACTGAATTGACACGCGTCATGCATCGTGGCGCCAAGACGCTGTACACGATGTCGGGCAACGTGCTTGTGGCGGGCGTACTCTGCAGTAACTTCGGCGACTACTACCCGACGCTGCCTGGTCAACAATGGCGGGATCGGACACCCTTCAAGCTGTTCGCGCCGCACCGCGCCGTGTTTAGGTTGCTCCCTTATCCGCGCACGGCCGAGCTCCTACGCGCGCTCATGGACCGGCTGGTGCTGCCAGCTTTGAGATGGCTTCGCCCGCTCCTCTCCGAGCAAAGCTGAGGAACTGCAGTCTGAAGTTCAGGACATCGTCACTCGTGTGTTAGTTGAGGCCAGCTTTTCGCCCCACCGAACTGGGACCTTTACGCGGGCGGCAAAGCGGAAGATGAAAATGGAGATGTAGAGTCTACTGGAGACGGCAAATTTACGCAGCAAAGCCGCAGGAGAGCTTCGATACGGAGTTGCCCACCGCAGTTCGTCGCATCCTTCTGGCATCCGCGTACAGGGGATAACGTACGGCATCAATCAATACCTTGCCGTTTATGCTGTGGATCGACGGCAGGATCACCGAGAAGAGCTGCCGCCGCTGGGACGCCAGTCAAGTCCAGTATCGTAGTCCATCACCGGGAAGCGTTATCCCCGGCAAAGCCTGGTGAAAAAACTCAAAAGTTCATCCAGCCATCTCCCGGTCTCTGTTGCGGTGCTGCAGAAGCAGTTGGCCCCGAGACTGCGCGACACCAATGCGGCACCAACTTGTTGCCCTGACAACGGCCCAACCCGGAGCCGTTACGTGGCAGCTCTGGGCTCCGCTCCGCGCGGCGGGACCAGCTGGAGCTGCGCTCGAAAAAAGAAGACGAATAAGGCCCGAACGCTCGGGCACTCGCCGGGGCGTTCCAACGCGGCAATGCGTGCGGACGTTGGGCTGTCGTGCGCGCTGGGGCGAGTATCTGCAGGCTCGCTCGTCCGCCGCCTTCCGGCTTTCATGGATTTTCATGCCAACGGCACCGGCCGGCGCTTGATCGAGCAGCGCCCCACGCCGTCTTATTACAAACATGCGGGCCTCGTGGGCGGAAGTGACCAAGGGAGGCCACATGCTGTGCCATTGCTGCATCGGAGCCAAATGCTGGTGCTGGTTCACGTCCAACTCTTCGCCGAGTTTAACTGCTGCGCATACTGCGCGCGAGACAAACGTGCCGGAAAGACTGCCGCTTCAACGGTTTCCGCTGGGAGTAATGCCGTCCAGTCGGGTCTCGCGCACGTTCGGCGCGAGCGGCTGGAAAGGCAAAGTCTCCGCAAGGCCACAAGCGACGAGACCTGCTGGCCGGCAAGTCGCTACGGCCAACTCCGCCGGCTGGCGATCGCTTGGCCGCGCCTGAAATACTCCAGTGTGCAATTTGCCTTCCGCATCGCAGTTGCACTTTTACCGCCTTCGCCACCAGAAGCCCCACACCAATTTCAGACATGCTCGGCAAGCGTTGCGCGTCAGAGATGGAGGCTTGCCTCACCGAGTACTACCGCCAGGAGTGCCTGCGCGCGCTGTACGCCAAGCAGGAGCGGCCGCGCGACTGCGCTTGGGTCAGCAAGGACATGATGGCCAAGGCCCCGCGGAGAGCGCGCAAGGGCGTGTCGTTCGCTATGGCACCCGAGATCATCGGCCGCGCCGACCCCACCGTGGACCGCAGCCCGATCGACGTGTCCCCGGTCTCCAAGCTCGAGCTCGTTGTGCTGCTCTCGCAGCGCACCTTCCCCGCCCAGGCCTAAGCGAAGCAACCCGCCAAGCCAGCCAAGCCAGCCAGCCAGCCAGCCCCGCCACTCGGCGACCTGCGCAGGACAACCAGACTACAGCTCCCGTAGTACATCCAGACAACGCGGACGAATGCTAGTGCAAGCACTGCACCGCTCCCGTCCGCTCCGCTCTGGACAACCCACCCTCTCCCACCCTCCATGCCAGGGTGGACCTAGAAGACCGGGCACGACGCCGTCTACCATCGGAACTCGACACGTCGCCACCCGCGCCACAGCTTGTAGCTTATAGAACACGGACACTCGGTATTTAAGTTCGCACCCAATGCAAACAACCTTCCAACAGCACACACCGTTCTGCTTTCTGCATTCATCAGCACAACACACCAGCAATAGTTTCTGGCAGCAAGTCTTCCTTCAATGGGATCAGTTCGATGCGGTGCACCGTCAGTGCGCTGGCCGGACGACCGACGTTCAGATGTCGAGCGGCATAAGGCGATCGACCTCTCGCCGCGACACGCCTTGCTCCAGCAATTGCGACCGAGCTCTCGCGCGAGTGACAAGAGCTTTGTCGCGCGCCATCTGCAGCTCCAGCTGCCGCAACGTGAGCTCAACTCGAGCCTTCTCCAGGTCGATCTCGTCGATCGAGCTCAGCGCCGGCCGCTTCTTCACCAGCTCCGGCGGGAAGTCCCGCCGCTCGACTCGGCATCGGACACGTCCGCGTTCCTCGTCCTCCTGCTGTAGCTGCATGACTGAGATGGACTCCATCGCTCTGCTCTTGCTCTTCCTCATCGGACGAGCTGTCGGTGGCGTCGATGGCCCGGCGGACTCGCTATCAAAGTCCCAAACCAAATCGGTGGCTATGCCTCGTCGCTCACGCAGCCCATAATGAGACCTCTTCTTCAGTGGTGACGGCGAGCGCGGCCGTAGCCGCGCAGGCGGCGGACTCGCTGCTCGAGCGGGAGGCGACGCCGCCGCTACAGGCTGCGCCACCACCTTGGCCGTCCTCCTCTTAGTGCTCAGTCTCGGGCGCTTCTTTGGCTGAACCTCCACTTCCTGTTCCACACTCTGCATAATGGGCTGAAGCAGTGCGAAGTAGCGGCAGTGGCGCTCGAGGATGTGGCGCAGGTTGCGCTCCGCGGGCGTCCCTTGGGCCGCGGCCAGCTCGCGCTTGGTGCTGGCCAGCCGCTCCGCCGCTTCCTGGTACGAGTGCTCGAGCTCCGCTATTTTAGCCTGCACGTCAGTGGCGGTGCGGTGCAGCAAGCCCTGTGCGTGCAGCAGTTGCACGATCTCTTCGGCCAGCGGCCCGTGACCAGCGCCCAACTTGCTGCGGCTGCGCCAGCGGGCGTAGTTGTCCGGCACGGCGAGCCAGTCCAGCAGCACGCCCATGGATGACTTGCCTCGTGGACCCGTGTGGTCTGACTCCCACTTGCTCTGCGCCGCCTGCCGCGCGCGAAAGAAGCTTGGTGGCTTGACGTGCATCCTTCTCGTCCCGAATCTCTGCGCTTCAGTATGGCCAGCCACGCGACCCATCGCCTTGAAGTCGTTCTCGGAGCCATTTTGGGCCAATCAGCAATTTGTTGCAGTAGGGACCATCACTCCTCACAATTCCGCACTCAAAACAGTTTGAATCATGGCGGGAGTCCGCGGGATCTGCAGCTCGCCGCTGTCGTCGGCGGACGAGGCCGAGGCCGAGGTCTTCCCGGAGATGTCTCCGTCCCCAGCGCGCAAGCCTGCGAGAGGCAAGCGGATGGCCAAGACCGACGCCAAGAAGGCGGTCCTGAAGAGCAAGAAGCCCAAGCTCAACGCGGAGAGGAAGAGCGCCAAGCAGCTGGTGCAGGACGCGCCGCAGGAATTCGTCGAGTATCTGGCGGCGCAGCTGGGCGCCGTGCAACAGGACAAGTTCGAGCTCGAGCTCGGTGGCGGCCAGGGTTTTATTGTGAAGCTGCCGCCTGCCAGCTGGAACAGCAAGCGCAAGCGCGACGATCTGGAGGCCTGGGTGCAGACGCTGGGCTTCGCGTCGTGCGCTGCGCTAAGCCGCAATATGCTCCGCATTGCGAGCCTCAAGGCAGACGTGATTCTGAGCGAACTTAAGCAAAGAGTGCCGTCGATGGAGGGGTATGTGTCTTGGATAAAGGAGTTGTAGTGCTGTGCTGAAACTTGTGCTGCTGTGGCGGAAGTAGGGAAGATGATAAAGTAGAGGAAGCTGCGGTGGAGGAGCAGCAGAGTGCTCGCAATGCAGATGGAGACGTGCCTGATGACGAGAAAGAGCGCGCGGAGGACTACACGGAGGACCCGACAATGATCCGCCTGAAAAAGTACTTTCAGAAGTTGGAGACGCAGAAGCTGGAGGTCGTTTCGTACTCAGAGAACCACCGGCTGCTTTCCTCAACGCAGCACATGGCGATCGCCGATGCGATGGAGGACGTGCTGGCGCAGCCTTCGGTTCGTCGAGACCGTCGCCTTGCGAGGAGACTGTCGAAGCTGGGGAGGATCTCGGGGCGTCGACTGTCTTCCATTGCTTTGGCTCCATCCTCCTCCTCTTTTCTTCCGCCGGTGGAGGACGATTGGGTCTGGGATCGGGAGACGAACAAGATGTCGTTGACACCAGTCAAGCGACGCATTTCGCTGGGTGATCGCTCCTTGGCTCTGAATAATACCGTGCTGGGAGAAAGTGCGCTGTATCTGGTGTTGCACTCTGGATTGGTGGACGCAAAGACTCTGACGGAGGTACTCCGCAAAGTCTCGGTCATGTGGGAGAAGATCGCTGTCATGTAAGGCTTCGAGCTGTAGTAGTTGGTAGGCATTTCTTGGTCCAAGCTAACAATCTGGTGGTGCATTCTTCTGTGGATCTAGGGCATACGCTTGGACAATGGCAGATTATTCCAAGTATGCCTACAGTAGTATAAGGCATCGGCTGCACTCCTTACCTGTCGTGTGTGTGGAACCTCTAACTTTGTTTCGTCTACTGTGAATACAGGAAAGCCAACATCTACTCAACGGATCAACTCTACGCAAGCCACCCACGTGGTCACTATCTTGCGGATGGTGCTTACAAGGAAGTATTCAAGGTCTTTTCGTCAAAGCAAAATCGACTGGAGGCGATTAGCGTAATGGATATCAACGCAATCGAAGATGCCGGCAACCAGGTACGTACGCGATCCATTCCTAGCGTATTCGCGTGAGCTTATCATTTTCCTTTTTTCCTTGCGCAGGGTGTTATTCGTCAAGAAGTGGCACACTCAGTTCTGCTTTCCAATGCAGCGGAGCATGGCATCTGCCCCAACTTTCTCCGAATTTACGATGTGTTTCTTGCGCATGAGAAACCCCGACCTGATCGTTGGGGCAGCAAAACACGTCGTAAACCGAGTGAGTTGTTAGCAAAGACAACTCCCTCTCCCGATGTTTCTGGCCTTCAGCAAGACCCCCAAACATCTCCAAGCGGAGAAAGCGAGAAGCTGTACCAGTATATTCGGATGGAGTTCTGCGACGGTGGTGACCTTGAAGACTTCATCGGTCTGCAGCAGGACAAAATCCTTCCTGTGGACTCTGTCGTCATACCATTTTTCTTCCAGATGGCGTTTAGTTTGTACTGCGCCCGAGAGAAGTTTAATATGCGGCACTGCGATATCAAGGTTCGTCATAGCTGCTCGTTGTTGATGACTTCTGTGGACTAACATGACTGTGATTTTAAATATTTTCACAGCTTCTCAACTTCTTCTTGAAGGATATTAGCCGCAGCAATCTCAGCAAGGCACCAGGAGCTGATATCGTGCTGCACTACCTGCTAGAAGACTCCTGCTTCGTCCTCGAAATGCCCGCATCTTACTCGTACTGGGTAAAGCTGGCTGATTACGGGTCTGCCGACTCCAACCCTGAGAATTTAGGGAAACCTGTCACGATGGACCAATTTGCCACGCTAGAAAACTCACCTATCGAATTCCTATTGGAAGGAGACTCGGCTGAGGTGTCCTACGCAGCGGACACATTCTCGCTTGGCCTTTGTTTGCTCCACTTGTTCACGGGAAGGTAAGCGTGCAGTTTGACTTCCCAGGTTTCTGCATCGCGCGTTCTTAAATTTGCTTTATTTGTACGCAGCGCTCCGTACGAAGAAATTCTCCAAGACGTGTATTGCCCCGCAGAGCTGCTGAAGGACCTGAAGTTCATGTGGATGGTTCGTGCTTCGCCACAGATTACTCAGAATCCCTGTCCGGCACTGACAACGTAGTTGCACGTATCTTTTCCTTGACAGAGCCCACGGAAGAACTCGGGATTTTCAGTGATAAAGAGTGTGGCGCGGGGTGACGACGAGAGCACGCTCTGCCACACTCTTTATCGATTCATCGTACTCTTCGGCCTGCCCGATCGAAACCCAAGCGAAAGCAAAGGAGTCGACAGTGTGTGGCAACTACTGCTGAAGCATTTGCGGCCGGAGGACCCAGCGAACAACCATCGTCAGCGTCGATCCAGACGAACCGCTGGGACAAACGGAACTATACAGCAAGCGAAGACGGCTAAGGATCAGTTCAAGCATGATCAATCGTTGTTCTCGCTGGCAAACGGCACCAACGATATAATTCGTCGGTGCCGTGAAGGAATAGAGAGGATGGGCGGAGCGATGGACTTGCTGAAGAAACTCGTTGATTTCGACCCTTCCAAGCGTCCTACGCTCAAACAAGTGATGTATCACCCCCTGTTTTCATGCCTGCGCTCCGCTTCCAAGAAGAAGGAAATACCAGCCGACTACGTGATCAGCCACTATGAGAATCGAGCCCAAGGTGCTCGCTTGATTCCGGACGTGTAGAGAAAGCTGAAAAAAAAAAACATTTTGCTGGTCAACACGTGAATAATATGAATTCCATTCTTTCATTTACATGCTCTATCTTATCTAACAAGAGATCCCTCACCAACTTCAAAACACTTTAAAAGTTGCAAGAGACGCAAGCGCTCCTTCCGGTCACGCCTTGTCGTCTATGCTGCTTGATCAGGATAAGTGCTCTTTAGCTGCTCCAGCCTCTCATGAGCCCTTCCACACGATGCACAGTGATTTGGATCGGACGCTGCGCGGTGCAGATTTCTCGAATCAAATCCTTGGGTTTCAAGAACTTTCGTCCGTTCACGGCTACCACACGTGACCCAACCAATATGCCATGTCTCCTTGCAATGCAGTCTTCATCAATGCTGCGCACGATGCAATAGAACTCGGTTACAGAAAGAGAGCAACCGAGCTCCTGCTTGTCGTGCAGCGTGACGTTAATCTCGACAGTTCTAGGCTCTGGGACCGACGAGATGGCCGCCTTCGGTCCTTCAGGTGCCATCTGAGAGCGAAAGACGAAGTGGAATAGCATCGGCCGGGGTTCGGTCCGGAGCATGTCCACGATCTCGTCGAATTTCAGGTTCTTCAAGCTGTTCAGACCGATAAGCAAACTGCCAACGATCACGTTGGCTCGTTCTGCCGCGCCACCCGGGATGATCCGTGACACTTCCGCATAACCACTATTAGCCTTTGCCAACGTGAAGCCCAGCGGTCCACCAGGAGCTCCAATTTTCCGCTCGTATTTTCTCCATTCAACGGCAGGCTGGAGATCGCAAAAACAGCAGCACAAAGCACGAATGTCAGTCTTGTCACGAAGCAATAGTCGCAAATCTGAAGTCGCGGGGAACACGTACACTCGCGCTGACCGTGCAGGTCTTCGAGTGAACATTCAGCTGGCCCAACGGCACTAAGGAGCGGCACGTCGTGCATTTCACAGTTGTGCCGTCTCCATTTCCACTGGAGCTTGCCGGTTCTGTCGTCGTCATGGTCGGGCACGCCACCGGATCCTCCTTCACACTTCGAGCCAGGTTTCCTTCGCTCGAAGTCGTGATACCCGCGAGCAGAGACAGGAACGAAGTCGCCGTGAACGAGCAATCCAGCGACGGATCTTTGGCGGCCGCTAGCAGCACACTGCTCTTGTAGGCCTTGGCCACACCGGATGAGTACTTGTCCGCCACTGCAAGGTCCGATACCCCCGTCCCGGCGCATACGGCGATCCACTTGGCGTTGCCGCCCAGCTCCAGCGCGCGCACCTCGCTCGCCGACCACGCGTCCATGACCAGCGACTTGACGAAGCTCGTCTGCACGCCCAGCGAGCGGTGCTTGCCCGCACAAGCCAGACACAGCAGCACGCCGAATGAGACGCCCGCCCACTGCGGACAGATCGCCTTGCAGTCCACGCAGCGCTGTCAATAATAACATCATAATAAATACGTTAGCCACTAGATGCTAACACACTGTGAGCAATTGCGGGACGTACGTCGTTGCCGGGCAGCAGGCGGATCGCCACCTCCGTCGCCGGTGACAGGCGTGCCATGGCTGCAACTGGCTCGGGCATCACGCTGCGTTTGGAGCTGTCGGCGACCGAGCTGCTGTCACAGGAGGACGTGTCGGAGCCGCAGCTCGACGACGTCGGGGAGGGCGGCGCGAGCTTGAGCAGCGTCATGCCAGGGGTCTATCGGAGCCACTCGGACGTTACGTCGCACCAGGAATACAATTCTGTGCGATTGGACGGCGCAAAACTCAGAACATACGGCTGTGTACCGCAAAGAGTGGGACATGGATTCATCCCGCACTTACTGAACCTAAATATAAAGCTGAATTCACCAGTTTGTAACGGTCAAACTGCACCTGTCTTTGCGGACTGTAGCAATGCTGGGGTGAGAAGTGTGTAAACAAACATCCACAGAGCAGCAATATCAAAGCTGGATGTTGGACTCCAACATAATGTTGGAGTCTTGGAGCGCCTCGCCAGTTGCATGTTGCGACAGGTAAAATGTGGCGACACATTTATTGATGTCTAGGCCTTTGCAGATTGGATTTTGCTTTGGGAAAAAGGTCAGAAACGGGAAAACTACGTCCCCGCGATACATGCGAGGCGCCAAGAGCCTTCAAGCTACTTACGGAATTACCAAATAGTGGGCGAACGCGACGACATCTCAGATCCGCAGGTACTGCATGTAGAGAGAGAGGTAGACGATTCTTAGCCTGGTTAGCAACGCCGGATCCGTTGCTCGGTCCGGTGGTTGTTCGAGGCTTGCCCCTTTCGGTGACTGGTGTCTTGGTTGTCGCTCCAGTTCTTGTTGACACAGCAGGAAGCGAGTCCCATTCATTATCCTTTCCGGCCGGCGACACTGGTACTTAGTACTTCCTCACCAGTTAGTAAATACAGGCATCACTTCGTTCACCAAGATGATGACACAGCACCTTACCCGTACACATTGAAGCAATTGTCGACCAGTTGGTGCATTTCAATAGAGCTCGTCGCAAGGAGAAAAACCCTTCCGTGACTTGTTGGCTGGATGCGAGCAGAACAGAACCAGCTTCCGAAAGGGCATGGTTGGTGGTGGTGCTATTCCAACACTTGTATCCGGAATTGGACTTTTCAGGATATGTTGGACGCACTGGCGAATTTCTCTCTCGAGGGTATCCTATGTAAGCCGTACAATGCACTAATAAATCTAGCTCGACGCTTAACATTTTGAGCTGTCACTTAGCCGAACAACTCGTTCGAATAAAAAAAAAAACGAGGTTTTCTAACGTGTCCGAAATTTGCTGTTTTTCCTCCGAATGTCAACTTTGCAGAGGCCTGTCCGTCTCCATGAGGACATGAAGCGTGGCGGACAACGATCAGTGATCGTCGGTCACCGCTGTTGTGGTGCAGTAGCGCGGTGTCCACACAACGTTTAGCAAAACGTATACGGTATACTACTATATACACATGCATCACGTTCCCATCCCCGGCTTTTTGGTAGCCATTTCAACGAAACAGCTGATCGGTTGGCTGAGCTGGCTGGCTGCCGCTCGCCCGAAGTCATTCCCAAAGTCGCGCCGGCCAGGTCCCTCTTCACGTGCATCCCTCCCGACGACAATGGACTTCCCGGCGCTGGTGGGCGCTCTCATGAGCAACGACAACACCACGCGCAAGCAGGCCGAGGCGTCGTACGAGGCCTTCAAGGCCGAGCAGCCGCAGACGCTCGTGGCCAACCTGGTGCAGCTGCTGCGCGCCGCGCCCGAGCCCGAGGCGCGCGCCTTCGCACCCGTGCTACTGCGCCCGCTGCTGGAGGTCAAGGCCGGCGTG